>CAJUYG010000508.1:46941-67279 GCA_910591675.1 Galerucella calmariensis
AGACGTATTATTTGATGCCAACATAAACAATGTCAAAGTTTATGTATTCATTCTGCTTGATTTCACAGATGTTGCCATGTAATAATATTTAAATCTTGTCATTATCCATTGACTTGAAATTTTTTATGGTTTTTTAATATGTCCTTTAATAGTTATTATATAATTATGCAGATAAATGTATCAGAAGCGATCTTCAGATTTTAGATCTGTCATGAATCGATGAAAAGTTTGATAGAGTTGAGTCTAAGGTCAGTGTGGCCAACAAAAAGTGGTTTTTTCTGACAAGAATGACAGTTAAGGTCTACCATTCAAAACATAAAATCTTTGCATGTTTTTCATTATTGCGAACATCAATATTGCTAAATTTCTTTATTAAAATAATGAATACAACCCCGAAGCGTATATCTTGAAATTTAAATTGACTTTTCAGCTGACTACTCAACACATCGGTGGCCAATAATCCTAGGAGCTTTTGGCGAGTCACCATTTCATTTCTGTTAATCTGTCACTAGTTATGTCAAATGTCAGTTATATTTATGTTTCTTGATATTCGTTTAATTCTTCTAATTACTTTTTCCACTGACATCTGATATAACTAGAGACAGATAACAGGAATGAAATGGTGATATGCCAAGAGTTCCTAGAATTATTGGCCATCGATATGTTAAGTACTCAGCTAAAAAGTCATTTTAAATTTCAAAATATACGCTTCGGGGGTGTATTCATTATATTGATAAAGCAATATATAGATGTTCGCAATGATAAAAAACATGCAAAAATCTTATGTTTTGAATGGTAGACCTTAACTGTCATTCTTGTCAGAAAAAACCTCTTTTTGTTGGCCATACTGACCTTGGACTGAACTTCTCTATTGAAAATAATGACTGAACATTATGTTTTTTTTTCGTAGATAGCAGAACAACAATGTTTAAAGCTTAGTTGGAGAAGAGTGAAATAAAAAACAGCTATGAGAATAAATGGTTAGAATGGTAAGGATACAGCAATAAACACCTGTAGATAAGAAAGGAAGATCGCTTTGACAACGTTTTTAAATAAAATATTTGCGAAAGCTACATTCATCCACTTCAATAATTGTTAAGTAGTGTATTTCGATCGTTCGACAACAATACAATGTCTGACAACTTTAGCGTTCAACTCAAAAACGTAGGAACTGGAAAATAGCTCTTGAGACTTTCACATTCTTGTGAAAAGGACCCACTATAATTTCTCAACGTTTTTCGAATAAACGTACTTCCAAAAGGGTCGTTTATTCCCAAAGGATTACACAAGATTAAATTTTATTTGGCGACGTCCCTTTTTTTCTTAATTTGCTTGGCTTATGTTTCGAATTGGATGATATTTTTCGTGAGTGGAAGGATAATTTTTTTTCAACGATTGTTATACGCCTTTGTGTACTAATTAATAATGTTTTTCCACTACTAGCTGAGAAGTTGACAATTATTGCTTCTTCTAGCCAGCTGAGAAGCTGAATTTCTCTATTAGTGGTTAATCACCACCTTGATATACTATTTATTTGAGGATATCAAATTCTAGAAACATACAAGACTGAATTTCTGATGAATTAAGAATTGAGTCCGGTACGTGATAGTTTAACAACAATAAAAAAACTGTTCTCACCATTTCTCCTGCGACCAGTTAATTTTGCGAATCTATGTTATAGGAACTATATAAAAAGTCAATTTTTGTTCGTATTTTATGCGCTGCCGTACCGTCCATCTGATAGCACAATTTCTATTCTGATGCTAACTGCAGATTGGCTTCCAAATTCCTGATGCTTCTAATTGTTATAAGCTACTGTTAATGACATCAAAGGAACACGCGAAAGGACAAAAGGAATTTTTAATAATAAGAGAAAATGATTAAAAATCACTAATTTTATAAATCTCACTTTTTATTAGGTGGAGACAAAGAAAAGAAACGTTTATTGTATATATACAGGGTGTCCCACGATGATTAAGAGAAGTAATATATCAGAATTGGGTAGTAGTAGATAATTATAATTTTGGGGGTGTAAATAAGAGCTAATGTTGCTTCTTGTTATTGTGTTACCCAATGAGGTATTTGTTTTTGGTCACGTGACGTCGCATTCAAAATTATCAATGGGACAACCTGTATATTTGTGCCTTTCTGTGTCCCTCCCGATAAAACAATTCCAACTAACTATCACACTTGTGGTCTAAAGTGTAAAGTCTAAAGATGTAACGTTATATTTGGCCACTATCATTGGAATATTTAAACATCTACCGGAAAGCGAGTAGCCAGTCCTTTTTCCTTACCAACATGTGATTCTTATCGAGAACCTGTAGCACCAATCACCGCTGAAAGGCAAATTCTTACATTTAATGTGCGACGGATAATCTCCGTTGGTGAGGATCAGTATACGCTGATATTGGTCAAATATTTCAATTCTTCTCTCATATAGAAAGAGAAATTAAGAACACACTACGAATATGTAAATTCTTTCTCGAAGCGGAGCATGTGAACAGGAAAGGAATATGCAACGTATGTCGATTGCTCATCGCATGGTTCAATTTAATAGCGAGTAATAAGAATAAGCTTTGTTTCTCCTGTTAACCATGAACCGATAAGGTTAATTTTTAATTACTGGTGAGAGGTTTACCTCAAACTCTTTTTTTCTAAAGTGCATTCAATGTGAATGCACTTTGTACCTGCGACTTTGTACCTGCCAATTTGTACGTGACATTCCGGTGACAAGAGGTAGTACCATGAACTGAATTCCCATGGATTAACAGACACCTAGGACCCAAAGCCGGATGCTCCCGTGTTTCATTTTCCGTCCGTCGTGCGCATGACGTCACTCAAGACCTTTTTTGTATTGCTGATATAGCAGTTTTGTATGTTTTTCTTTATTTACGCGTTTATTTAATTGATTACAAAAAAAACTGTAGAGACGAAGTATGTTCCAAATGAGCTGTTCTATCCCCTAATGACATAAAAGTTTTGAAATTTGTAATACTTATCACTCAAAACAATTTTTTTTACTGTGAAATTTCTCTTCGAAGTATTAAAATGCGATTTTCATGAAAACGGTGCAAGATAAAGTAAACTGATAAAACATCTAATTTGTAGAGCACAAAATTTACTACAACACTGGTCTAGGAGGGGATTGTGAGATTAAATAAAAACGCGAAAACATTTTATGAAAAGAGGACTTATTTATGCAGTTTTCACACAGGCATATTTCTTCATTTAAATAGTTTCGAAATAGTATATACCAGATTTCAAAATCAAATTTCATTTCCTACATATCACGTATTCTACATTTTTTTAATATTTAATAATTAACAACTCATTTATTCTTTTTCTTATTTGTTGGGAATTAAACCACAGTATGTTTTTGTATTTCTTATTTCGACGTTTTTGTATTTTTTATTTCGACGTTTCGGCAGCGTTCCAGGTACCGTTGTCAAGATGAATTAGATTTTTAAGCAATTTTTGGTCCTTATCAGACACAACGAAAATATGTGACAGCTAGACAATCGATAATATTTTCAAGTTTGTAGTCAAATTTTATTAAATTTTAAAATAAAATATTTTATTGTATGACATTCTAACAATAGGATAGTCTGCTAGGAATGGGATCCAGTGAAGTGCACGTTCCAGGAACGGTTTTATTGGGATAGCGCTTTTTTGTTTATTTCGTAAATGCTGTTAATAAAGCGCGTTTGTTGTTACTTTTTTGGTGTATAGTTATTTTTGTTTTCAAAATATGTATAAAAGCACTTTCGTTGATTTTTCGTCTTTTACTATTGGGCTCTTTCAATATTATTTTCCCCGAATCCCATTGAATTATTAGATTACTTTTCGAATCCTTGTGCGAATTGCAACCAAACACAGAACAACGCATTTTAAAAGTTTTTATCGTCCATAAACGTCCACAAAATACACCAAAAGGTCTTCAAACTGATCAAAGCTCACTAAAAATCATCAAAAACATGAGAACTCTTGGGAAATAACATAGGTAAACAACCATTCTAGGTCTTGAGTGACGTCACGCGTCTTATCAACGACCGCCCACTCATGCGCAACATCCTATCTTCGGTGTGTTTATATCGTGCCTAGGACCTGTCCGAATAAATTAAGGAAAGTAAATCAACGTAAAAACAACGTGCTTCAACAAACAACAACAACATTTTTTTTATTCACTGTGATATTAGTTTTAAATTCATTATAAAACTTGTAAATTTAACAAAGTTGTTCATATTCATTCCCTTCCAGCATTTCCAGGTTTGTTGATAGAGAGTTGTGAGGTGAAAAGCAAGTCGACTAATATTATCAGGGTGGCGCCCACTTACCTCTCTTGATTAACTTTAATTACATTCCCTAACTTGATTTATTAACTTATTAAATTCATTTGGTTTCTTAACTTCATCTATTATCTCATTAACTTTAATATAACTTCAATAACAAATAAAGTAGGATTACCCGCGAACCGGTAAGACTACTCCCTGTATTAGTTTGGTCTCCGAATTCACACCTGAGGTGCTCTCCACATTGAGTCGCCGTTGCAATTTATCTTGCCTTATTACGAGTATTTTAAATAAATAATAGGTAACAAATAGCTACAGGTACTTGAAGGATTGAAAGTTGAAATTAATAATTAATAATTTTGAATGAGACATCACGTAACCGAAAACAAATACCTCATTGGGTAACACAATAACAAGAAAAGATGCAGCATTTGCTTTAATTTATACCCCCAAAATTATAATTATCTACTACTGCCCAATTCTGATAAATTACTTGTCTTATTCGTCGTGGGACACCCTGTATACATATATCGGATATCTTATTCTATATGCCTTTGTATTCCCCCCTTAAATCCTATAAAAAAGCGACTAGCTATATTTTTATCGTCAACATCATAAACTTTCCAGTCGAAAGTATCTCTCGGTGAATGGCCCATTGGTTTTCACCAACGTTTCCAATGAATTTTCCGACAATGTCTGTTCCCAAAGGATAACGTAAGATTAAACTTGACTTGAGAAATTCTCCTTTGGCTCTTCTAGTTGGATTATGTTACAAATTGGATATGAACTTCTCGGTCGAGTGAGGAATTTGATATTTTTGCAAACAAAACGATCCGATTTTCTGATGCGCTTTTGTCCTTCAATTAGCCGACGTTAATGAACAAACGTTGAAGCGAGAAAAAAAAATTGAAATATTATTTTTTTAGCGGTTATCAAAGACGATTAACTCCTTGCGCTGATATGCTTTTATATTTTGCTTCAAAAAGTACATAGAATATTGAAATGCAATAATCCTCTAACAACCAGATGTTTATCGGATATTACAGAGTTGTACTTAAAACTGACGAAATATTTTACAATAATTTAATAGCTGGCAGCTTCAGGTAGATACTTTCATGTACGTGGACAATTCACTATGATAAATTTTGTAACATCATTGACAACACATTTACTGGAACCTCAAAAATCCAACGACATTCCTTGGCTTGCAGAATCCTGACACTGCCATGCATTCCACAGAAGGTTACTGTAAGATAATGGTGCTGATATGGAAACGTGGAAAAAGAATGTTGGATGGAAGTGAAGCATTGTTTTTTATTGCTGTAAGTTGGAGTATTTTCTGAAAAAATGGTATAAAAAGTGCAGAAATCAAGCGCGAGCTTTGAATGTGATGTTACTCTCCCCTCCTTGGTGACGGCAAAGAGCCTACGACCTTGAAAACGACAGACCGTTATTTCCGTAGAATTTGTAAGGCTTGCTTCCCAGGTTTTTGAATTTTGACATTTCATGTAACCTTGGAATCGATATTGATATGCTATTTTGTTATTGCTGTTGTTTGGATTATTTTCTTTTGTTTCGTTCACGTGTTTCCAAAATGTTCAAAGTGTGATTTGTACCAGCTCGAACAAATAACAATATGAATTGCCCAAGCTTAATATTCGTTTATGTTACGAGATAAAGACAGACGAAAATCAATAATGGTTAGAAAAAACAAAGGTTGAAAAAAAGTTGAATATAACCAAAAACATTGGCTATGGTGAATATGTATGCAAAGTTAGAGGAAAATACGTTATTATTTATTACTAACCGTTTTGTTTCAATATCCCTGACTTTTGCTTATGAATAATCTAAATTTGACAACTAAAACTGGTCCACCATGCTAATATCAACATTTGACAGATTTTCAGCACTAACCTTAGAAAATTGTAGCTCTATTTCTCCCAATAATAAACACTAACAACTCAAAACTACAACAATATCCGAGATGTGAATCAAATTAACTCACATAATACACAAACACAAAAGTAACTCCCCTCAAGAAACGTCAACTTTTCGTTGTCAATGACAAGCGAAAAAGCCTACTTTTCAATGTGATTGTAGAAAATAGTATATTATAGTAATAGTATAGTAGTATTATAGTAATAGTATATTTAAAAAAAAAACTGTAACTCAAAGATCGTTTTTTTTCTTCGATCCAAAATTTTATAACCTAATCCCAATTAGTATTAAAACAGAACCCAAACTATATATAAAAAACTACATAACTATTCACTCACAATTATTTATGGATATTATATCTTAAAAATTACATTATCAATAAATCGGTAAATGATAAGCATCAATGTTTGCCCTCTAGCATTTATGTTATTAATCAGATTGCTTCATATTTACAAATATTCAATTTTTCAAACAAAAGCTCTTCCAAACAACATCAAGTTTATTAAAATCGGTCAAGCAGAACCGGAATTACAGGCGGTTTTTCGTAACAAGGTTCCCACTCTCCCCCACCCCTTATTTGAAGAGATAGACTTAAACTTGTCATATTAAAAATATGCGGAATTTGTCGAGGAATCTTATTATGATATTTAATATGCTCCTTAATTGAGTATATTTTGAAAAAATTTGCATTTTAAATTTTTAACTGCCAAATACGCCCTCTAGCGGTAGACATACAATGTTGAACATAATTTCCAGGAGTTTCTCGAAGCCAATTTTGTTATAAAAATGTTTTTTCCGAACCTGTGTTATAATCCACTCCTGAGATATGGCCGACGGCCGTTCTTAGTTGGCCACCCGGTACAGTGACAAGCAAACCAAAAATGTATATTTAAAAATAAAACCTGACAAAAGTGACAAAATTGACTAAATGAATAGTATTTAGAAAAGGACGGATTTCGAATTCATAAAATGAGCTAGCAACCAATAGGATTAGCCGCCATTGTTGTGTAGTCAGTTGTTTTTGGTATTGGATTTAATCTGGCACCCACTGCCACGACCAGAAGCTGGAATACAGGGAGTACGATTTGCCCTCGGATCTGCCTATATAGTCTCCATGGTACAAATTATAAAGATTGATAATATAGTAGGGAGGCGGACACACCTCTATGCAGGATGTGTGAACAGGAAGATGAAACTGTCAGGCATGTCTTATGCGAGTGTCCGGAGTTATCGTCAATAAGAGAGTGTGTGTTCGGTGAGTCTTGGCCTACACCTGCCGATATAAAGGAGATGTCTCCCAGTGACCTGTCCACCTTCCTGAGAAGGACAGGATGGACAATGACCTAGGAGGACAACTCCTCGGGAGGATGTACAATGGGTCACATGTGGCCTAAGTGCTGTGAGCCTACAAACTCACCCTCCCTACTCTACAGATACAGATAGTAGGGAGGCCTATTAGATTATATTAGATAAAGTGGCTCATTGGACTATTCCACTGTTACCTTTCCGGATCTATAGTGGTCTGAATCTAGATTAGGTACCTACATTTATTTCCATTTAAAAATTCGAAGACGTAACATGTGATAGGGTAGTTGGAGAACAAATCATTTTTCCTGAAAAACACTACAGAACAAAAATAAAAATCGACATGTCCTAGCTCTACCCCTGAAACAATCAACTCCTGACATACTTTATGAACGCACTGTATATCGGAATATTGATTAGATTATTTCCCATAAACAACATTTTAGATTTATCAACTAATTATATACGAATGTAGCAGCAGCAACGTAGCAAATAAATAGTAAATTACATTTGTTTGTTTCAAGCCATTGTAATTTCAAAGTGGTAAATCATCAATTCACGATACAAAAAAAATCAGATATGCTCATTCGAGAAGCTTCAATTAATTATATTAGTAGTTAACGATCCAATAAATTTCATACACGATTAATGAAATATATGGTAGTTTATTTTACTCGACAGAAGCATTGAGTTTCAGTTTGATAGAAATTCAATACAAGGAAAATGAATGACAACAAATTTGCCAGTAGACCATTCCAGATTAGCGTCACTGATAAACAAAGGATGAAAGTTAGATTATAATTTGTAAAAATGCCTTCAAACTATCTAAAATTCCATCCATTTGTAATGTTAAGTGTGGAAAGCAAGGAGCAATGAGATAAGGTGACTATTTAATTGATCTCTCTGTGCACCTCAATCTGTTGCTCCTGAATCACATACCATTTTACTGGCTGCTCAATGTTTTATTTGTTATTAAAGTCTGTCTGACAACCAACTGACTCACACCACATGCCATAACTCACAAACTTCAACTCCAGCTGATCAAGGGACTCAGCCCTATATGGCCGACCTGTCAAAGTCAGGTGTTCCGGAATTGTCTATAGTGGTGTTTCTGACTTTTCGCTATGCTTATCTATCTGAGCCGATCTAACTGTAATGTTCCGGTCAATTCTTATCCGATTTCGCTAATTTTTTGGAAATAGTTTTCAAATTATTCCAAATAAATCAATGTAAATGTAATCAGGTTACATTGAATTTAAAAGGGATTGATAAGCTTGTTAAAGCTTTTGGTCAATTTAATCTGTTTTGACTAAATCTACTTAGTACAAGTGTTGTTTGAAGCTTTTCGTTAAACTCATTATTCCACAGAACCTCTAAAATAACTAGAGAAAATGTTTTAAATTGGAAAATACATACACATACCAGAAATAGGTATAGTATTGTTGGAATTACATTATGAAAACAAATTTATTTAATTTTAAACAACATTTTAACTCATGCATTATTCAGTTTCCCATATAACGAGATTTATAAAACACCATTTTGCTAGAAATAGTATCGTTAAACCAAATTATTTTTAAAACTGTTTCAAATTTTGGAACGAAGCTATAAAAACTTTTGGTCTGAGTGGATTTTATAATATTTTTTGCGCGATCGATCTTTTTTGTTTATTTACAGCATCGGTTGTCAGGTTGGTAAGTTGTGTTTACTGGTTTCTAAGTCTAACACGTTGGTAAGTGATTTACTTACCGTTCAGACGTCGGTAAGTAAACTATGTCCTAGCCCTACATACATTTAAGTGGTCCTAAATAATATATTACTTCATTCATAACACAAAAGAAACAAAAAAAATAAGACGATTGATATTTTTTAATGAACAGAATCGAACTGAACAATTCTGTTATTCGAAATTCGAATATTTCAATACGATCGCGCAAAAAATGGTATAAGCATTCCGAACGTTAAGGGTAATACCGGTCACCAGCAAAATTGGAGGATTCGCTACGCTCAGCCTCCAAACATTGCTGTCGACCGGTAAACAATCCTTACCGTTATTGATACTTAATATACTATTTATATTGTTCTGTTCGGTTCTGTTCATTAAAAAAATATAAATAAACTTTGTTCCTTTTGTGTAATGAATGAACATTGCTATCGACCGGTAAACAACCCTTACCGTTCTTGATACTTAATATACTATTTTGTTCGGAGCAAGTTCCGAATAGCAGTCTGATACTTTACAATTTTTTTCATTTCTAATGGTTTTTAGATCTTTTTATTTTATTACAGCACACAAAGTTAAGTACCTAGTCAATCAGTTTACATTTGGAGAATGTTTCTGTCGCTATCGTAAATGTAATTTCGACTTTCAGAAAGTGATTTTTCTGATAAAAAGTATTGAAGCGCTAAAAACTTTTGGAATTGGAACAGAATTCCCTCATCGATACAAGAGTAAGAACTATTATATGAGCAAATATTCAATGTATACTAAAAATCATGTATGAACAATCAACTTACCCTTTTGGGTTTCTTGGCGTTCTAAGATAAAGTTCAAAAACTCACCTGCAAATAAAAAATATTTATTTAAATATTTGGTTTATCTGTCAAATTTCAATTCAAACGAATTAAAGAATAATATATTATACACCAAGGTGGTGAAGACTATTATTATTGACTGAGCTCCAAAATTATTTTGCGAGTGGCATTGCCCCGAGCGGAATAAGGTGCGAGGCTTATGGTGTATATTAGTAACGTAACGAGTGCGGAAAATGACATGTTTCACAAGAATGGGAAGTGGGAAGAAAAATCACTTTCGCGCAAGTAATGTACACTATTTTTCCTACGACCATGCGATAATTGTAACAAATATTGTTTAATGTAATGGTTTTTTAAAAATAATGTTGACCTCGGTGAGTTCGGAAATGAAATGAGTGAAATTCACTTTGCAACGAGTTATGTACACTATTTTTCCTACGGCCATGAATATTTAAAAAGTACCTTAGGTTTTTCGCTTATTATCAGTATCAACTTCCATTATAATAAAAAACCGAGACTAACACTTTTTATTTCTAGTTTATTATCTCACAATTATAATTCGTTTACACTTTTATGTAATAAATATTTCACTTACATTTCACAAAAACTATTTCTATTCTTTGTGTTATAATTTGAGAATTTTGACATAAGCCTACTCCATTATTTTTCACATATATAATTAGTATATATTTTCTACGATCACGCCATAAATTTACGAAATATGATGGTCTTATTTATTTGAAAACATCAATAACTGTACCTTTCCTACAACATATAATTATTTTTAAAACAATCAGTTTGTAGTGCAATATATTTTCAAAATAACGCAGAAGACATTTTAATTCTTTATGTCATACTAGTTCATTATTGTGTTTTTATTGCTTAGTTACCAACTATCTAATGTCGTACTTTATGCCCGTGCGGGCATAAATATCACTTTATGGCCCTCGCGGGCATAAAGAGAAATAATTTTCTGTTCAACTTATTTAATAACCATGTGGTAAGCTTCTTTACACTTTTTTGGCAACAGATTTACAGTTGCTTTCTTTGCTTTTTCAATAATTCCGTCAAGAGTTCCAAAATCTTCGTTCATTTTGACTTCTAACTTTGAGACATAAAATTTATTGTGATATTATGACATTTACGTTTGTGAACATTCACCTATTAATTCAAACCGGATTTTTTGAAACACTGATTTGTATTGAGATTGGATTGCAATAACGAGCTAGTATGACATAAAAGTTTGTATGTACCGTAGGCATAAACAGATGTGTATACCCTCGGGCGACTTACAAACCCTCGGGCCAGAGGCCCTCGGCTTCGTAAGACGTCGCCCTCAGGGCATAAACGTCTATTTATACCATTGGTACATAAATAACTATTATAATTTGATTTTTTTCAAATTCCTACAGCTATACTATAGATATACCCAACATAAGAACATTTGACAGCTATCCGCGTCATGACAATTCGGAAAATGCTGGAGTAGACCGCGATTCGATTTCCGGCCGTACCTAGTTGTTTTTTTTATCACAAAATTTGGCGAATCTTGAACAGATTTTGTGTTTTGTGCTATATTGGTAGTTATCACGTAGGTAAATTTAAATAAGAAAAACACGTTAATCGAATTCATGCGAACCGTGAGATATGATATCACACTAGGGTGATATCATAGCGCACGGTTCGCATCACTATGATGATATGAGAAACTTTCCGCCAGAGCAGAGAGTGCGATATATGTTAATTTCCTATATGGTCGTGGGAGAATAATTTTTTCCACTACTCTCAAAATATTTGAATGTGTCCATTATTGACCCAGGTTAATGATAAAAAAAATTATTAACCACTACAACTTCTCAGTTAACTAGGAGCAATAATTGTCAACTTCCCAGCTAGTAGTGGAAAATAGTAATAAGTTTTCTTATGATTTATCATTGGAATATTTGTTAATCGATACACACTTCAATACACAAAATCACCAAACTGAGTTATACATATTTTGAAAACAAAAATAGTCATACACAAAAAAGTAACAACAAACTCGTTTTATTAACAACATTTCCAAAATAGCGAAAAAAAGCGCTATCCCAATAAAACGTGCACTTCACTGGATTCCATTTGTAGTAGACTATCATATCGTTAGAATGTCATAAAATAATAGTATATTAAAGTATAAGTGGATATTAAGGTCTTTAAAACACGCGCGATTTTCGAAATAGAAATATTTTTTTTTATTGGTGAACCATTTTACCTATTTAAAGCAGCACGCCTCAGCGTGTTTAAATCGAACTTCTTAGCACGCGCGTGTTTTAAAGTTACCGTGGCAACATCAACAACTCGAGAAACGAAGTCTAAATCTATGGTCTAAATCATGTCTAAATGTCAATTTTTTTATTATTGATCTGACAGGAGTAGTTTGTAACGTCAAAACTTTTATTCGAACGATATTTAACAATGTCAAATTTATAAATTTAAATGGAAAGTGCCGTTGGTATTGTTTGAAATATTAATATTTCCATTTTTCAAATCTTAGGAAATGGCATTTAAATCAATACTATTGACATTCACAGAACTCAATAAGGTTGAACTTCCATCAAAATACAAATTAGTTTATGTTTTTCTCATTTCCATGACAACGCAAGGTGTACATCATATACATCACGAATTCAACCATTTGACTTATAATTTCAAAGTGTACCAATAAAATCCACTTATACTTTAATATACTATTATTTCACATTTTACTCGAGATGTGATCTACTATGAATGGACCTTAATAAAATTTGACAACAAAGTTTTGTGGTCTTAAACTTCAAAATATTATTGATTGTCTAGTTGTCATATTTTTTTCGTTGTGTCAGATCACAGCACTGTCAGATAGGGACCAAAAATTATTTTATTACTAGTTAATCTTGACAACGGTAGCTGGAACGCTACCGAAACGTCGAAATAACAAATAAAAAACATTATTGTGGTTGATTCCCAAAAAATAAAAGAAAAAATAATGAATAATATCACAAGGAACTTACAGAAGATATAGCAATTTAAGTCATAAGTCAAGTGTTACGGTGAGAATGAGATGTATAAGGACGAGGCGACGAAGGAGAATATCGAAATGAGAGAGTTAATATCTTCATTAAAGATGTTTCATGTCAATTTTGCCATCAAATTATATTGAAAAAAGGTGTCTTAATTAAACATATTTCAACTTTGCATTCCACTTTCCATGTTTTAAAGTTCAACTCCTATACATACAAAAAATAAATCCTCGTATTTTGTATTCATATTCACAGTGCCCATATAAATTTTCAACGGCTTTTCGCCTTTCTTGTCAGGCACTATAGAAATTCCTATGAAAAGGGATATGCTAATATAAGAAGGGTTCTTAAATCAAAATATGTACAAGGAAATGAGTTTCAAGGGAAAATGAACCAAAACAAATTAATTTGAATGATTACTTTCACGGTGATGTTGTTTTGATATGTACGGTACGTTCTAGTATTTAATTGGGAACATAAAATTATAAGAAATAATTTGGAATTATTGATCCTAAGTTCTAAGCACTCCAAACTCGTCAGAATGAAAGTCAAATAACTGCAACAAAACAATAAAGTAACAAATAATGATAGTCCAGTAACTGAACACCTGAAAATAACGAAAGCTCCTGAATAGTCGCTGAAGACTTCACTTTGGGCTCAATTTGTGTGTCATGACAGGTGTTTTCAAACGAGGGAAAACTTAACGCGATTGAGTTTACGAAAGAGGGGGAAATGGCCCCCTAAACCCTGGAAAACAAGTTTCTCGCTAGTATCTGGCTCAATATGCGAGTTAAAGAATTTTTTTCATGTGAAAAATTTAGACCGTTTGTCTCTGTCATATTTTTCCAAAATTCGATAGTCATCGAGATAATGACACTTAAAAGTCTCCTTATTTCAGCTGCTGCTCTTCCTGTAGGAATTCTGCTGTCTATAGAATTTTCTAAAAAAATGATAGGTATCATTTTTGTAGATAATGAGACGATCTTCATTTTTCATTCGGAAAAAGCATATTTAGCATATTTAGCTGGATATTAGCGAGATACCCGTTTTCCAGGGTTTAGGAGACCTACAAATTGAGCCCAAAGTGAAGTAAGTCTTCAGGGACCTTTCAGGAGCTTTGTCCCTTCATTTACTGGACTATGAGAAAGCAACTCCATTAAAAAACTTTGTTATTAATATTAAAAGTTTAATATTATTGATCTCGGAAATAGTGTGCTTTTCGATTAGGAAATTCATTTCAAACATACTGTATGTATGTATGTATGTATGTATGTGTGATTTTTGGGGTGACATTCACTGAGACCTAAAAGGTCTATTGTGCCCCCTTACTTCTACTCAGTTTCTGAGGAGAGTCTCAGAAACTAGTAGTTCCTTTAGTCCTATTTCCCGGAGGAATTTTAGGATGTCTGCAGGCTTCAACTTAGGCAAATGTTCCTCTTCTATCCAGTAATCTCCCAGGTGCTGTGCTCTAGGATTCTGGAGTGCTGTGCAGTTGGAAAGTATGTGGATGGAGGTTTCTTCTTCCATTCCACAAAATCTGCATTCTTCTTCCTCCACTATTTTGAGCTTTTTCAGGTGCCCATTCAGGCGACAATGTCCCGTTAGGATCCCTGTCAAAACTCTTAGCGCAGTTTTACTTTGACTTATGCATTCTTTTGATCTCAACAGGTTGTAGTCACCCAGAAGAGTCTTTGATTGTATAAGCCCTACTAGATCTTTCCAATGGTCAGATCTTCTCTTTTTCTCGGCTTTACTTATTTCTTCCAATATTACATTGGAGCTGATTCCGCAAAAGGGTTCGGGCCCCCAGAAAGGTATTTCAGTCCCCCTCTTTGCTAGTTCATCTGCTATTTCATTTCCTTCTATTCCAGTGTGTCCTGGAATCCATAGTAAGGTGACTATGTTGTTCTCGCCTAGTTCATTGAGTTTGTCTAGGCATTCCCACACCATTTTGGAACTGATTACACAAGAGCTCAGTGCCTTAATGGCTGCTTGACTATCCGACATTATGATAATCCTTTGTCTTCTGTATCCTTTATCAATATTGAACTGGGCGCACTTTCTTATGGCGTGGATTTCCGCTTGAAAGATACTTGGGGTTTTTCCCAAGCTTTCAGAGTGTTTGGTTCCTGGCCCGAACACTCCTATCCCAGTTCCTTCTATTGCTTTTGAGCCGTCTGTGTACCATTGAATGGCATTCTTTCCAAGTCTGGTAATGGTATTTGGATCCCATTCCTTCTTGTTGCTCATTTCCGTAACGAATTTCTTTGAAAAGTTATATTTTTTCATCATACCGTCTTGTGGCATGTCCCAGGTTGTCTGATTTCTAAGAAGTGAGTGTGAGTGTATATATTAATACCAATTGTAATACTTTCACTTCGAAATTTGTATGTAAAATAAAGCCGGACGCTTTTGAATATTGACACAATTCCGCTTTTGATGTTAAAGCGGATGATCGGAATGAATATCAGGACCTACATCAAATACTCTGACAAGGCTAGTCGAATCAGTTTGATCGTGTTGTAAATTTAAGTGGATTGAAGTTTTTGACAAGGAAATTAAAACTTGTCTCGCTTTCGATTCCGAATTAATTAATTGGTAGATTGAATTTGCGTTAACTTCGATTGAACTAAAGGGCAGAAAACAGCTTTTCTGTGTTGGGTACTTGAAATAACACAGTGCAATGTTGAAACAAAAGTACATTATAATATGTCAATCAATATTTTCAGAATCTTTTTGAATTTCCCAATTCAATGTCCCCTCGTCCTAGGCCTATGACCTTGAAAATGACACTCCGGTGTTTTAGTCGGATTTTTCAAACCTGCTTCCCAAATTTTTAACTTCTAAGATTTAGAATGAGCAGTTGAATGGTTATAATGGTCTTCTCCGGTCAAACCATCTGTTAGAACAAAGAGGTATCTAGAATGGGTCCTTAGTTCCGATACCACGCAGCAGCCATGCTAGGGCCTGCCGCAAAATGAGACGCAGCTTGGTGACGCAGCGTGAATCACTGCGAGTTTTTGTGAACCTAATAAAGAATAGAACATGCGCAGTTTTGGTGCAAAGTGACCCTGCGGAACGCAGTGCAGTTGCCGCAGTTTTTTCCAGAAGATCACGGCTGACGGTGTGTTTTGAAAACCACGGAAGAAAAATTAATCTAAGCTGTGCGGATTCGACAAGTTTTGTACCATACAATAGACTACATGGGGACAAAATAGTTGGTGAACTTTTCATCACTAAATTATTGAGTTGAGGCAAATTCTCCATGCGGTTTTCTTTTTTTCAAGTACAAGCTTCTCAGTGACTTTTTATTAGTCATCTGGGAGATAAAGGATATCATTTCGAGCTCGAACTCGTCTTCTAAATCAGATTCAGAACTAAATAGAGAATCAATCAGTGCAATATCAGTTGTCATGTTGGAGAACTGTCCAAGCTTCAACGTGAAAACTACAATCGTATTTTTTGTACGGTCTCGCCGTGGCTATAGCTACACTCTGCGTCCTATTTTGCGCCGAGCCCGCGGTAGCAGTTTTCTTCAGCAATAAACTGGCCGTGACTCACGCTGCGTCACCTCACCAAGCTGCGTCTCATTTTGCGGCTGGCATAAAAGGTATAAACCAATTGCATGGAGAGAGTAAGAGGATGAGTTTATCCCCAAACCAGGCTAAATCCCATACCGACGATCAGTCTAGCATCACTCTACACAAATTGCAATGGGCTTATCAAGCAGGGAAAGTAGGATGAGCTACTCTACAGAATTTGGTCTTAGATGTGGAAAGGAATCTTAATCAGAAAGTAGTAGTTCTTTCTATGAGAAATGATCAAGGTATATGGAATAAGAGATCAGAGCAGGATCTTCCAGTTAATTAAGAAAAAACGAAGTAGAATACAATTGAGAATATCTTAAGGGGCATCTACCAAATTCGACCTTGCACAATTATGCTTTGTATATTTTTTTGTTTCCCTACGTCCTCACGTTTAAGTTCACATAACGAAAATTTTATTAGAAATATGAAAGCTCCGCAACATGTGTAGCCAAGCGGTCCAAGCGGATTTTGGTTCACGTACTACTCTATAAACTTCGTCAGTACTGAACTGGGAGACCACCGAGACCGGCGTTGTATCAACAATGGAACGGCACGCGACTACCGAAGCAGAGAGACAATATCAGTCATAGAAGGATAGAAAAGCGAGTTATGGATTTTTATCCGATATTTTAGTGGTAGCAACCGCCGAATTTCAATAAGGAATTGTACGGTCATAAGTAATTTGAGGATTCTGAGATTTTTATATAGTATTCATAAAGCTCCAAATTATACTTCTTATCATCTAGGTTTTCCATTTAATCCATATTTAATTGTTTACAAGGGCTCAAACTTTGCTTAATATGTGTAATTACCTCAAGATTCGTATTTTTTTCAACAAAATTTGGTTAGCATTTCAAAGTTTTTATTCGATGAGAACTCTAAGTTCAACATTAATCTACATGATATATTTTTTTCTCAATTTTCAATACATCCATTACCTCAAAATTCTTTGCCAAAAATACTTCGATATTTTGTCAAATCGCTGCCGATAGATTCCCCTTAAGAGCTAGTAGGACACAGTACTGAGGAAAATTATCACCTACAGAACGATAGTCTGGTGGAAAAAGACAGAAGTTGATATATCAACTGCAATCCAAAGTTTTCCTTGGTAGTGCCCGGGCAATGAACAGCCCGGGGACGGTATCAATTCAAGCTCTTATAAGAATGCCTTCTCTGGTGAATTTTGTGAAGGCAGAGGCGATGATGACGATCTTCAGACGGCATCGGGAGGCATATGGACGTCGAACAATATTTGAGAAGAGCGTACTGATAGACTAAGACTAAATGAACAAGACCAAAACTGAATATGTAAGACTAAATATTTTTAATATTATTTAAATTGTAATAAAATGAACAATTTTGCTGGTTTTGCTAGTTTCATGGATATGAATTAACAAGCGAATTCATATCAGGAGTGTTAAGAATAACATATATTTTTCCATGATAACGATATTTATCTCAAAAAGTTATAAGTATTCATGAATTTTGTTTTAAAAATGTTTCTAGATTCAAACAAACCGCTTTAATTAAAGCAATGGCAGAAGCCCTTGTTGCCAGATTCAAAGTACGTTCTGTTGTTAAATCCTACTTGAGTATCCGAGTTGATTAGGACAAAGTGCAAGTTGACTAGAAGAATTTGACAGTTGTCAATTTACATCATCCACGTTCAGTTTTTAGTAGTTGTTTGTATTATTTCATAGTAGAAAGTGTGCTTCTGTTTTTTCAATAAAATCCGGAAATCACTAAACACACAAAACAATAAACCACATAAACAAAACATTTGTAGGTTATGGCATTTGTTATTGTTTTAGGAGGCACTCGAAATTCCTTAAAAATAAGAAGAATAAGCGATCCGGAACTAAATCGAGTTTCAAATTCTTCGGAATTCTAGGGTAACGCAATTTATAAGTGTGTTTATAAGTATGTTTTTCAAACAACTCAACCTACCTAGAGAAAGAACATCTAATTTTCATTAAATCGGCAATTCTAGAGATTTAAAGTTTTTTTTCTTCTATTTTATAAGTATAGGTACTTTTAATGTACTGTGGAATGTGTTTTCTTCAACGCTCACTACATCATTGCCTATATGTTAAAAGTAATTTAACATTTAAGTTTATAATGGAACACACTATTTCTTTATACATTAGTTCTCTAATAGAATTGACAATTGTTTCGATATATCATTTTATATCATCGTCACACTTCACATTTTATTTTCTACTTTGAAAGCGTCATGTCGAAAACTACAGCTTAAAATATATATTTCCAAATTTCTTTGACTACGCAAGAGTTACCTTTTTTAATAAGAGGCTCTCGATTATGAGAGCATCATTTGAAAGAGTACGTTTTGACGGTACTTTGCGTTTCTGTTTAATAGATGTAAAAGAAAAAAGATAACTAGTCTAGTTATAAAGTTTTCCCTCCTGACAACAGCGCAAAATCTCCTTGTTTGTCATTGGCTTTAGCCTACCACAGTCTACCACAGGAATACAAATTTCAATATTTTTTTTCATTTTTATTTGAAATCGTAGAGTGGCGTTATCAGTTGCAAATACTTAGTTGAGACCCAATATATCTTGTGACATTTTCATTGAAATTCATGAAACGAGCCCATTGATAGTAAATTATTAATAATTTATAACATGTTTCAAAGTAAAAAAAATTAGTAACAGGTAACATAATCAAGAACGCAATACCATGACCGATTTGAGCAAGTCCAAGATCGAATAAGCAAGTCTTGATTTTGCTTTGCTCATTACTATTTTTTATATTAAAGTGTTTAGTAGAAAAGTCTGGAACATGAAGATACACTGGAATTAAGTGGTTAAAATCAGTTGAATTTGAAAATAATTATGGCAATCTCAAAAATAGATATTTACGTAATTAGTTATGAAAAGAGCGATATTGTTCAACAAGCGTAATATTTGCCAAAACGAGCGCCAGCGAGTTCTGCAAATTACGCGTGTTGAACAATATCGCTCTCTTCATAACGTGTTTACGTAAACGTTTTATCTAATTCCGCGCTTTCATAATATTCAATAAAATCTTCAATTACAATGATAATATTGAAGTGGAATCAAATGGTGTTAGAAGTATTGTTACTCTGATGTATTCACCCAGAAAATCGACTCACTTTAAATAACTGTGTCCTGAATAATGTTTTCAATGTTTATAAATCTCAGAATACTATTGAATTAAAATTATGGATTAATTGTACAGTTTAAATAATGAAATAATTGTCAGTTTTGACAGTACCTACCTAATTAATAAATTATTCTTTGAAACTCATGTGGTATCTCTATGTTGAAACAAACAGTTACGTAAAGTTTTTACATAACTACTTTTCATAACTGATATATGAAGGTTATGAAAAATGTGACGTTTCCTAACGTCAATGAGTGACGTAAAGTGTCACATTTGATAGCGGAATTAGATAAAGATATATTTATTTATTGGTTAAAATCTATTTCAGCATGTTCAAGAAAAACCTACAAACTATAACAACATAATAAAAAGAATTTCAATCTTATCTAATGCATAACATGGTTCCGCTGTCTAAATATTAATTTTTTCAAATTGAATATTTTCTTTTAATTATAAGGATTGTATTCATCAGTTAATTTAGATATTTTCTCTCATTTCA
>CAJUYG010000508.1:77279-103858 GCA_910591675.1 Galerucella calmariensis
AGAACGATTTTTGAGTTGAAGAATTTATGCAAAAAACTGAATTTATGCGGGAAAACTTTAAATTAATTTGACGAGGTGGGATGCTTCTTGAAAATGGAAATAAATATGAGTGCCCGGAAAAAGAGTTCGTAGCCAACAAAGATATTTTATAATTTCAGATGAAACCGAAAAGTTGACTATTATCACAAAATCCAAATCACGTGACCCAATATGGCCGACAGATGCAAACAATTTGGCCAGCTGGTCAGTTTTGTAGTTTTGTATTGTTTATTTAATGGTAATAATTCTGTTTGTAACCTTTCGTGAAATATATAAATCATTCACCAAATAATACGGAATATTTCCCAAAACCGATTACTACGACAATATTTATATATTGTAAACTTGTTACAACGGCGCCCAACGTGGGGCAAAGTGTTAATAGGTATTAAATTTTTAGAAAGGGAAAATCTACAGAATCTACGATCTGCTCGCTGATATTTATGAAACTATAGATAGAAAATACCGTCCTTGTGTACCACGTAAAACTACTCAAAGATATAAGTATAAGATAAATAGCCAAGAAACCCCAACTCCAAATTTTTCTGTATATACGTCAAAAAGCCTTAAGGTTATTGTGAAAAACTAAAATTAAAATTTCATGATCAACACCCTGTATCTGTCTCAATATCATCATTTTATTAAGGCTCGTGGGTTCAAATCGCAAAATTTTGAAGTGAAGATTGTTCTATACTTCCATATACAATTACTTAAGGACCACACTGTATAAATGATTTACTAGAGTTTGTTAAACCATTCTTTGCCGTTACATCATATTCGGTGACGTATTCTGCTGTTTTACGTATGTCTTATATTAGTTGAATGTTATTTTACACTTAACCTCAAAATTATAGAATCAATGATATATGTTTAGAATTGTTTTCAAAATATGACAACTGAACTGTCAAAAGTAACAGATGAAATTTATGTCGACCTTTAATAAGAAATACGTTAATGACGTCATAATTCCGTCTCATCCATTTCATGAATGAGAGAACAAGCTGGACAATGTATGACGTAACGGCAGAGGATGGCTGAACAATAGTTATTTTCCTAACAAGTGCGGAAAGTGATACTTTCCCGCACGCGATTGCAGTTGACCCGAACGACGCGAAGCGGTCAAGGGCGGGAAAGACACTTTACGCATGAGTTAGGAACATTATTTTTTCCACGACCGTATATACAAAAAAGTATATCAACCTATTTTTCAAAATTTATTTTATTTTAACATGCATATACAGAACTTTAACCAAAAACTATCATTATTATTATCAATTATTATTATAAATATTATTATTAGAAACACAATTTGTTGCATTCTGTGAATTACTTAAAATTGCCGGTCCAGTGGAGTTATTTGGTGTTAACTGGTGAGAGAATGACGTTGATGAGGATGTCATCGTTTGCAGGTCACATAAAGATGACGATGAAGGTGACGGCAACAATTTTAAGTCATTTGTAGATGAAAGAATTTCATTTGATATATTTTTCTTATATCAAGCCCGGGTGGTTTGATAGGTGTTTTATGACACTACTTTGAAGAATGTATATACAAGGTTATATCAAAATATTTTCATTATTTTATATTTACAGAAAACATGTAGATTTTATCTGATGGACTATTTATTTACCTGGTGTAAGAATAGTTATAACTTCCGAAGTAAAAAACTATCTAATAAGGTCAAAATTTGCATAATTTTACTTTCCCGCACTAGTGCGGGAAAGTGACACTTTCAAAGCTAAAATGCGTGCGGGAAAGTGGGTTAAAGCGCACGGTAGTAGAAAAACTCTATTATATCCAACAAAGGAAAAAGCTATTAGTTTTGCTGATGTCACCGCAATGTTTTATAGAGTAGAGCAGTAGAGCAGGTACATGGGATCAGTTAACTCACCCTTGTGATTTTTTGAATGCAACTACTGCCTTGAACGCGTTTAACTTTTTTATAGTTCTTTCCACGATCTGAGAAGCTGACCTGATCTGAGATGGGATAATGACATGCAATAAAGCCATAAAAGTATTAGTCGTGACAGTACTTTTTCTTTTTCATCAGGTATAATGCGGCTCTGCACGGTAATTCCGAAAAGTTTCATGGTTTTATTGCATCTCAAGCCTAAGTGAAGTCAAGTCAGTTTCTTAGATCGTGAAAAGAACTATAACAACAAAAATAAAAAAACAAAATGTCCATAAAGCACTGTGCTGTATTTGGGCAATAATTAATATTTGCTGAATCGTACATGATGTTCATATTTATATTGTATATTTTCAAATCGAAAGATCAAAAATTCAAGTATAGTATTACTATAATAATATAGGAAATGACCTACAGCTCACAAAAAAAATTATTAAAATCAAATAAAAATAACCACTTTTGAAAATATGTTGAATTATTGGTGGCCAGATCTTTTTATCGTCAGTGTATATAAATACAAACAAACATCTGGGTGAAAACTACAAATTACAGATTATTTGGTTGAATTATTGTGTGGTCGTGGGAAAAAAATAGTACATCACTAGCACAAAAGTAATTTTCCCATAAAGTTAATAGAGATACACTTTTAGAATGGAAATATTGTATGAAAATAACGTGAGCACTATTTTAGGTATTATTAAATAATATTTAGATAACTTGCTCGTACTACACGCTGTAGAGAACAATGAATAAGTCATGATTGCATCAGATTAATTATTGTAAATATTATTAACAACTTCGTTTACACCCAGGTAGTAGTTATATTTATAGTCTGAACTTCAATAGAGTTATGCAACTAATTTCAATGGTGAAACATTTAGACTTTGTAATTGTATCACACCAACATGGATTCAACTAAACTACTATTGTATCCATTATTAAATCAACACCGAGCAAACGATAACAAGTGAACAGGATCCAACATTTTATTGGTTTGAAAACTTTTTGTACAATTGATTGAGATTCTAGTTTGTAATAGACATTAAAGTTCAGAGGTTTTATACGTTACGAGATGTGGATTTCATATAATTATACGGTATTGAATTGTGGGGTTGCAGCAAACCATCTAACACCAAGATCCTACAGTCCTTCCAATCTAAATCCTCCGTCTACTAATAAATGCTCCATGGTATGTTTCAAATGACACTGTACACAGAGATCTAAGAATAGCAAATATCAGAGACATCATCACAACCCGCTCAAATAAATACAGAAAACGATGCTCAGATCATAGCAATCAACTTATCAGTAACCTGTTCACCAATAATAGAAGAGAGAAGACTAAAAAGAATTTGGTCCGAAGATCTGTAAAAATCCAGAGAACCGTTAATGGACGGTACCTGACTCAAGCCACCAATCCACATCTCATTTACTTTTACTCTATAGTGTAGCACATTGTAAATTCACAGTTGAATAAAAAAATATATAATTAGGTACAGTGTCCAGTGTATCAAGTGTGCCAATAGGTATTCCTACTTTTCGACACCATATCAGAGACTATCAATCTTCAAATTTTAGGAAACAAAACAGTGGAAATACTTTCAAAGCTTCTACCTTTTGAAGACTACTTATTGACGAAGGTGCTCACTGGAGATGGATCTAGAGTAGAATTCCTCCACAAGATTGAGTAAAGAGAGACTGGAGTATGTGTTCAGATGGTGGAATAACGAGGTAGTGCTGAAGAAGCTGGAGAAGAAACTATGGGAGGCGGTGTTTTGGGGAAACCTGATGGAGGTAATGTTGGGGGCGAGGAGGAATGGATGGAGGTAACTGGCGTAGCGAAGAGCATGATTAGGGAAATAAAAGGACTCGATAAAGCATGTGAGAGGTAGGAGTGATAGGAGGGAGAGTGTGTGACTGACCGCCGCCCTTTTTTGGGTACGCTAGGGTAGTGATTCCGAGGCGGGAGTAGCGATGAGTCTACTCACCGGTCACTGTATCTTGAGGAAGCACATGCCTACAATCGGAATATATAGGGAGAAACCTATTTGTCGGTTGTGCATGGAAGAGGAGGAAACAGCCTCTCACATTATCTTTGACTGTGAAGCATTATCTCATTGCAGATATAAACTAGGACTAGAGCATCCAAGGGAGGATGTCTCCAAGAAGTATCTAGTTAAAAGACTGTTCAGCCTGATAAGGGCTGCTGGTCTTTTCATATAAACAGCACCACTAAGAGCACAGAACGCCTAAAGGATGAGGTGCCGAGGACTCTAAGCCATTGACCGGTGGTGTCGAATCAATCAATCAACGGATAGTTTGAGGTTGGTTTGGTTGGTAGGCATTTCCTTGGGAAAAATGTCTGGGTACTCGTCAGGACCCATTCGATCATGAGTTTCCCATCTTAGCCCGGAAAAAAGGTTCTATTTCTACCTCAAGGGAGCGTAATTTCCAAGACCGTTCTCTATTTGTATCAACTTTTAAGAACCGTAAATAGTATATTATGCAACGATCATGAGAACCGAACAAGTCATGTACAGATCGAAAACAATCTTATGCGCCGCCTTTCCTCACTATGTTACGGGACCACATTGTTGAACTTATAGCATAGAGTGTATATAGATATATGTTACTGTTATACAAAATTAGTAATAAATTATTGTAAACAAAAATTAATAAGTTTAAATTTGTATTTACCTAGGTCATTAAGTATTGGTCTGGTGCTCGAAATTTCTTTTAAAAACAGAAGCAAAAGATTTCAACTGTCATAAAACACAAGAAACTGTCAAACATTCTACAGAAAATATTGGGTCTGTCTACTTGAGTATTCGAAAATCTAGATTTCTATTGGTTAATTTTTCAGTTTTATAATAATATAATAATAATATAATATAATAATCCGACCGGGATTCGAACCCTGGCCGCCCGCTTGGAAGGCGAGCATTCTACCACTGAACCACCAACGCTATATTAAAATTTCATGCAAAGCTGGTATTCGCAGTGTTGGTGATCTACTTGAATTTGTTCGGATAAATTTTTACTATTATTTTCATAATTTTTTTGCGCGATGGATCTTTTTTGTTTATTTATAGCATCGTTTGTCAAAATTACATGAGGATTACGTATTTCGAAATACAGGGTGTTGAAATTTTGAAAACTTGAATGTTTTAATTCGATAACTTTAAAATGGATGGATAAATTGATTTGACATTTGGCAGGTTGTTTTTAAATGTAAAAGGGCATATTTTGATAGAAATAGTAGTTTGTGCAACTAGTGTGGATATGATGGCCATATCGTACGAGGACAATGTTTGCTCAATCGTTCAAGTGCGATATGGACAATCCACACGAGTCGATCAGCATATTTTTTCTACGACCCACTTAAGAAAAAATCTAGAAAATAAAAATTTCTGTAAACTGTAAAATATACCTCAAATTGAAAATTTAACAATTCAATTTTATGTTTCCACTAATTTTTTTGTGGTAAACGAACAGTTCTTGAATGTCCAATTTGTATAATGCTACGGTTTCCCTTTTTAAATATACGATGCTGTTATAAGTAGATGTTGCCAGTCGGACTCCCTCATGAAGGGTACCGTATCATTATCTATAATAATGAATATTCTCCTAATTATTTCAATATTTCAAACGTCTACCTGTTGTCGTTATTAATATCAAGCAGAATAATTATTTAAAAATAAAATTAACAATAAAAAAAAACTTCCTCACGGGGAATCGAACCCGGGTCTACCGCGCGAGAGTCTGGTATGCTTACTACTCGACCACCAAAAAATATGCAAATCGTTTATCTATAACGTCAAACGTATTACATAATTTTTGCTTAAAAGGAACTAAAGTTCCTACCGTGTGTCCCGCGACACGTTCTACCTTTTTTTTTAATATGGACCTGCATTTTTTGAACCAAATGGACAAATTTACAAGCTTTACAATCCTTCGTTGGGTAAATTGAAGCGCTTCGACTTTTAACCTCCTAGTTTATTTTCGGATATTTTTTGTAATAATCTCAAAGATAACTCACCTCAGAAGATGTCAAGTAGCACAGTCTGGAATCGGCACTCTCGATCGAAGCTTGTTGTACTATTCCATACCTAGTAGATTCACGATCACTCATATAGTCAGATCGAAGACTATCTTGGCGATCGAACATTCCCCTGCAAAATAAATTGAACCATCAAATTTAAAAATGCATTTTAATCTCTTGTTTTATACCTTTGTTCGAAGCTGTCGGTTCTAGCACTTTTATAACCACTGTCGTTCATGCTGCTATCTTGTCTCAACGAAGGCAAGGAGTCCCATGGTGATCTTTTGTGGCCTTGCGGAGGACCTTGGGATGAGCTAAAGGTGGAGCTACCGGATCTCCAACCGTCTGAATGTCTGAACCATTGAGCTCTGCTAGATTCACCTATGCAGCTGGCACACCTCGAGCTGAAACTAGAGACCAATTAGGAACAATGAAAACCTAACCACATTATAATACCGATAAGAATTTTCAGTATGATGTAGGAGCGGTAAAATATTCTAAAGTGAGAAATATATTTTAACAGTTCATTAACGCTCGAGTCCTATCCTAGTCTCAAAATAGGATCATTGAGAAGGATGAGCTTTATTGCGATGAATAATTTTACAATTTTATGAACAAAGCGACCTAATTTAAAAATAGATGAAATATAAAAATTCACAACTGAATATTGAAAAATTAAAAACACTGATTAATATGGTTCATTCAATAGCCTTTTTGATGTGCGGCATCGATTGTTAATGTCCTTCTAACACATTACGTTGGAAGAAACGGAAAAAGCAGGTCTGTGACTAATCTTAATCAAAATATCACAATAATGAACCGTTTATTGTAGTTTACGTAACAAGTCCCGAGAGTGGTCTTTTACTTTTACTTTTGGGACGTATTACGTACAATATTTTTTTCAAAAGGGGCATAAACTTCATATTATTCTTTTTACAAAAATTTCAAAAATTTCTAACTTTACTTGGGTGGCCGCCTGAACATTTCATCTGGTATTATTTCATCTTCCATTAATTCACAATCAAATGCATCACTTTGAATATCCATTTTATAATAAATGTCAAGTTTTGAAGTAAACGTCAAAAAATGTCAAGCTATTTTATAGTTTTAAATAATACAAAACTCGGTTACTAATAACCGTTTGACTGCTATCTTAGACTAACTATTTTATTATTATTTCCATTAAAGATAGGGCAGAAAGTAAATAAAAATGAGTTCGGTAAAAGCTCTTACCGGACTATCACAATAATTTTCTGGCTCGGTCCGACAAAATGAGATTTTCTGACCTGAAAATAAACCGGAAAATAGTAATTTTTGACCGGTTAAAAAAAATGTACTACAAACGTTAACCCTATTCTTTGACTTGAAAATTTTGATCAGTTGATGTTTAGAATAAGCACAAGCGCACCCTATCAATCGGGAGCTCAAAATACTATGGAGGCGTTCCTTTCGTAGCGACAATGTGCCTTACGTCTGTTTCTACTGTCCCATTGACAGTTCTCGTCGGGTCTGTACTTTGTTGTTTACGGTCAATTATTATTTATGAAAAGTGAATATTAATCTCATTGTTTTATTTATTTAAATAATACAAAAATATGCCTAGTTACAAGGAAAAACATCAGCATTTTGAAAGTTCTCAAGTATTTCCAGTAAGGGAAATAAGCTGGTAATTATTAATTCCATACCCTTGTGGAATTTCGCTGGAAACGATCCTGATTATTTTATTCATCAAATTTAAGGTTAGCTACATACAGTGTGACCCACTTTTAATGGAAACACCCCCCTAAAATTTGAAGTTGTAAACAGATTCTAATAATTTTTTTTTGAAAAGTCAAGTACTAAAAGGTCTACCTTGGGACAAAATTTTAAATGTTTATTCCAATTTTCAGGGTATACTACGATATTTTTTCTTATAAAAAAATATTCTCATGGCTATATCTGTTGATATAGGGTGTTTTTTGTGACTGTTAGCTGTGTGAGTTTTCGAATTTTTGAGTTGTCATAACTTTGTTATTAATGAATATTTTTCCATGAAATTTTGGTCACACCTGTTTAGAGGTACTCTGAATCCAGTGGCGTAGTGATTTTTTCAATAAAAAAATCGCTAATAAGAAATCTCGATTTTCGACTAAGAAAAAATATCGTAATATGCCCTGAAAATTGGAATAAACATTTCAAATTTTGTTCCAAGGTAGACCTTTTAGTACTTGACATTTCAGAAAAAAAATTATTAGAATCTGTTCACAACTTCAAATTTTAGGGGGGTGTTTCCATTAAAACTGGGTCACACTGTATATGTCAAAATAGCAAATAAAATAAACGAGATACCAAAAACCCGGATATACGTCACAAACGATGACGCACACCAAGAAGATTATTGAATGTACCATACTATACTAACAATACAAATTTAAGATATAGTACATTCAATTGACTTCTTGGTGTGATGTATGATGTGTGATGTTTTTCCGTGTATCTATGCATATTTATGTATCATTTGAATAAATATAACAATAAGATTGAAACATTTTTGACAGCTCCAATAACCAATAAAATTTCCTTATTTTTTATCATATGAACAATTACACCCAATCATGTCAACATTACACTGATAACAGACCATGGGCTGTTTTCACGTTGCTATGGACAAATATTGATTTATTTCGATTTTGAAGTTTTCAAATATTCAATATTTGGAAATGTCACGATTTGGTTTTAATTCTATAATTGGTAAAAAATTTCCTATCCGAATAACACTCGAACATTGATAAATGCTCAAAAATTTTATGACAGCTTTCTCAAGTTTGTTGCGTGTGGGCGACAGACCTCCACCTACGGCGTCGGTCTGTTTCCAAGCAGCAAACTTTCGAAATCTGTCATAAAATTTTTTCGAACAATTATCAATGTCCTTGGGTTATTACTACTAATAATTACTTTTCATAAATAATAATTGACCGTAAACGACAAAATACAGACCTGACGAGAATGGTCAGTGGGACAGAAACAGACGTAAGACACGTTGCCGCTACGAAAGATACGCCTGCATCCTATTTTGAATGCCGTAATTACTTCTTATTGAGTGGTCGCGTTTGCGCGTAATCTAAACATCAACTAATCAATTTTTTTTAAGTCAAAGATTAGAGTTAACGTTTGTAATACATTTAAACAATTCATTATTGTGATATTTCGATTAGGATTAATCACAGACCTGAATTTTTTCCAATTCTTCCTACGTAATGTGTTAGAGTGAAATTAACAAACGATGTCGCTCACCAAAAAGGCTATTGAATGAACTATAACTAAAGAATATTTCCTGTACTGTATATTCAGTTGCAGAATTCTCTTTGAATTGGCAGCAGAATATCGATTTTGTTACTACAGCGCCATCTTGTAACCGCTGCTGAAAATGCAGCTCAACTAATCAATACCTTCTTTTTACAGAAAACTTTATTCCAAATCCTAATCGAGTGAATTTGTCTGAAATACATCGCAAAATTATTTTAAGATTCTCTCAATTATCAATTTCACATCATTTCATGATAACATAATGACAAATTTATAAATCAGTTTATTTATTTTCCACAACAGCGGCAAAATTGAAAGAAATCGTCTAAGTGGATCATTTATAAAATTTTATTATTTGAAGCTACATAATTAATTCACATACATTATCTTCATAACAAGAAACAAGTAATGAGTGATTTTTGTGAAGTTAAGACTGGAGTACCACAAGGCACAATTCTCGGGCCTCTATTTTTCATTTTATATATTACTGAGAATATAATATTATCATTATTTGCTTATGATACAGTTGCCATATCGACATAAAACATGGCGACTAGGGATGACCAAAATTGTTCTCACCTGGAATTGTGGTCGCTGAGATACCCACGTTCCCTTTCCCTCTCTTTTTCTCTTTCTCTCAGTAGCTCGTTTCTATCACTATAATAACCATCTCTATCTCTATCTACTCTATCTCTGGTCGTATTATTTAGTCGGTGAGATAGAGGCAGCGTTGAGGATTTGTTCATGGAAGCACTGGACGATGGTCCTACGATTAAAAATCATAGATCAGATCCAGGTGATATTTTTCAACAGTTACAACTGAATAAATTCTTTAACTTTTGGAGATAAGTATTGTGTGCAAAATAAACTGCTGTAGAAATGGTAGTTTACCTAGTGCTACTTTACGGAAAAGTCACTTCACGCATGTGTTAGGTACACTATTTTTTCTACTAGCATGCGGAAAAGAATCCAAAAGTTAACTTATAGACACATTTATTATTAAATACATATCAACGAATTAGTTATTATTATTTGACATTAATTTGATGATGTTTATACCAAGGCCATTAAAGATTTTTTTTAAATACGTCTTTTTTTATTAAAAATTATAGCAAAATCCTAATGAACTTCCTAATTTTTCAGTCATTTGGTAAACTACAACCATACAAATATGTATATTTTGAATATTCAAATATCAGTATACTCCCCAAAAACTTGACAAATCTACTTTTCGCACTAGTGCGGAAAAGTGACTCTTTCCGCACCAAAAAGAGTGTGGAAAACTGGACTTTTCCGCTCGCTAGTAGAAAATAGTATATTACATAACGTGTGCGGAAAGTGACATTTTTCACACGAGTGGGAAATATTGTAGCACGAGGCATGAGCCGAGTGCGACAATCACACGAGTGTTAAAAATCTTTTTCGCACGAGTAATGTACAGTATTTTTCCTACGATCACGTGATAATTTCACCAAATAATGTGTAATCAACATTTGTCATATTAATACACAAAATGTTACAATTAAAGTCAACATAATTGATTTCAAAATAACAATAACTATCAATAGTGACAAAAATTCAAGAAGTTTAACTGTATAATATAGGTAGGTTATAACAATTATTAATTGGTTGGATAATTATAGAAATTATTATTTTTCATCATACTTTATACATACTTATCATGGATACCTTTCAAGATGATTACATTTTCCTACTATTATAACAGGTGATTTGGATTAGTTGAAACATCATCGGACTTCTGACCAAGAGTACGCCGGTTCGATCCTCGACCGCGCCCTAATTTTTTTTATCAAGAAAATGACCAAAATTTCCGTACGCGTATGAATAAAGGCCACTTTCCATAGAACTAGACTGTGCGATATATGTCACTTTCCTATGTGATCGTAGGAAATAGCAGTTTGTACAACAAGTGCGCAAAGCGTCACTTTTCCCACGAGCGCAGAAGTTTGTGGCTCGAGCCGTAAGGCGAGTGCCGCAAATCTAGCGAGTGGGAAAAGTGATTTGCGTACAAGTTGCACACAATATTTTTTCTACAACCACATTTATTAATGAAAGAAATACAGTCATTTATATAGTTATTTTATTTAAACTTTTAATAGAAAGAACTTACAATATGAAAATAAATAGAAAAATCAGTTGAATGTATAATTAATTGTAAAATTTAAATAAATTTGTATTGAAACCTCAGGTAAAAAATTTTCGGTTGCAGTTCTAGCCTTTTCAATAATATATGGAGGAGTATTTTCAATGTCCGAATTGGACAACTCAAAAAATAAGTTATTTTGATCTTGGTTCATAATTCCTTAAATTGTTTTTTTAATTAATTAAAATTGATAATGAAATAAATAGTTTACTTAGGTACTTTTGGTTTTAATTTAAAAATTGTACACAAATAAGAAATACACTATTAGGTTGAATTGTCAAAATAAGTTGACAGGTCATAGGTAGCTTTGTTTGACATTTCGGTGCGGAAAAGTGCCATAGCGTGTACTTTTCGCATTACTTTTCCAACGGCTATCAAAAGAATTAGGAAAGGCCTGCTTTGCGCATAAAAATTTGTGTAGAAAAGCGTGTTTTGCATAGTGGTTGTAGGAAAACTCATTTTTTATTCGTTAAAGCTCGTATTTACTCAAAGTGTGTACAAACATGCAACGAAGCACGCGAGGCTGACACAGATCGCTGCAAATTCAGCATGGTGCGTTTTACGCGCGATTATATTAGCGCGTTTTCATTTAAACCAAGCAATCGAAATTGTTAGTTTTTGGCAAAAATCCTAGAAGTAGTGAAAAACATTACGTAGTATGAATCTGTTATATTTTGGACTCGAAGATGCTGCTCACGAGATTGTTATAAACTTTTAATACAAAGAAAAACGTTATCTTTTTAGTTTTTTGTTAATAACATAAAAGTTTATTGCGTGATCGTAATGGTGTCAAAAGATGAATTGTAGATAATAAAAATACAAACACAACGCTTTTTCCAGCGAAGTGATTGGATAATTATTAGGAGCGAAGAAATTTAGGAAAAACTGGAAAATTTGTAATTTTTTTCAAAATTTCATATCTTTGTCGTTTTTTAAGTTGAAGCATTGAAACTTTGTAAGAAATAAGTCCTTTGTATACACTTCAAGTGAGCGAAAAGCAAGTACTATGGGAAAATTACTTTTGTTGCTATTGCAATTACAATTTTTTAAGGGAATATTTTGCACTAGGTCTGGATGCGTTATAGATAGTCCGATTTTCAATTTAAAAACGGTTTTGGAATATACAAGTAAAGAGAAACAAAACGTATATCTTCGATTTGCGATAAAATGCTGCAAAGTATGTAAAAAACGCTAGGGAATACGGCCGAAATTTTGTCTTTCACTTAAAAGGCACAGTCCGTTTTCTACTATGATTTTTGTCATAAAAATCTACCTATTGCTTTGCCTAATTTCACCCGGACCAGCATAGAAAGAATATTGATAAACAAATGTAAATTCAAGACGACTCGTGAAAATATTAAACTTACTTTTTCTAGAGGGATAAGGACTCCTTTGCGTAGATCCAGGTAAACTCTCTGCAAATTCTAAAACGTACTTACTATTAGTAAACAGGGTCGCTGTTTTCCAGCTTGTTTGTGATGATATGACCGTTTATTAACAATAATTAAAAATTGTGAAGTGAATAATGAAAAATATTTGAAAAAAGTGACATAAATTGGTGTGAAACAAGACAATACATTCATTTATGTAGAAAGTGTGAATAGTGAATCATTACAGAAGACACAAAAAAGTGTTGGATATAATATTTAATTATATCAGTAAAACTGAACGTCTTGTCATAAAAAACAGTCTCAAGTATAATAGTATATTACGTAACATGTGTGGTAAGAAGCATTTTACGTACGAACTATACTTTACCTACGACTTATTTCTACTTGTATTTTTTATAAGAAGCATAAGAAATAACAGTTACATAAGAGGTGCTTGCTAAACTCCATCTCTATTACTCTATTATCAATGAAAGAAGCACATTGAAGAACTAACGTTTAATCATCATTAATATATTGTTGATAATCAAAAGTCCATTTTTCAATTATAATCAATACATACTTTTAGCCCTTTGGGCTTTTCATAGTTAAACGTGGCAATATCGAATGTTTTCAAATAGTAAATTTTGAATACAATGACGACGTCTATTGACAGTTGCTAGGGAAGCCGTGCGATTCACTTTACAGCTGTGCGTTTTTTTACAGTGCGTAATAGACATCATTGATACCTACTGTGTGTTATTGACTGTAGGGTCGTAGGTAATAGTATATTACATAACAAGAGTTGCAAGTTGCTTATTACATGCGAATAGAAAAGTTGCGCACGAGCCGCGTAGCGGCGTGTGTGGTAATTCTATAAGCATGTAATAAGCTTACAACTCCAGTTGTGTACTATACTTTTTCTAGGAACAACTTCATTAATAAAAATAAAACGCATGAGTAGAGGAGTTCAGTCTAAGGTCAGTGTGGCCAACAAAAAGTGGTTTTTCTGACAAGAATGACAGTTGAGGTCTACCCTTCAAAACATAAGATTTTTGCATGTTTTTTATCATTGCGAACGTCTATATTGATTTATTAAAATAATGAATACACCCCCGAAGCGTATATCTTGAAATTTAAAATGACTTTTTTCTACGACCGTGCGTTTTAACCCACTTTCCCGCACGCATTTTAGTTTTGAAAGTGTCACTTTCCCGCACTAGTGCGGGAAAGTAAAATTATGCAAACTTTGAACTTATTAGACAGTTTTTTACTTCGGAAGTTATAACTATTGTTACAAAAGGTCAATAAATATTTCCGAAATAGTCCATCAAATAAAATCTACATCTTTTTCTAGCTTTTTGTTGCATTTTTAATTTATTGAAAATATTAAATAATGAAGGTATTTTGACATAATCTTGTCATTCTTTGAAGTAGTGTCACAAAACAACTATCAAATCATCCAGGTTTGATGTAAAAAAAAGATACCAAATAAAATTCTTTCATCTACAAATGACTTAAAACCGTTGTCGTCACCTTCATCGTCATGTTTATGTAACCTGCAACCGATGCCATCCTCCTCGACGTCATCTACTTACCAGTTAACACCAAATAACTCCACTGGATCGGCAATTTTAAGTAATTTACAGAATGCAACAAAATGTGTTTTTAATATTAATATTTATAATAATTAATAGTTATTGGTTAAAGTGTTGTATATGTAATATGTATGTTGAAATAAATAAATTTTGGAAAATGGGTTGGTATACTTTTTAGTATATCGTCGTGGTAAATGCAGTAGGTCGTATGTCAAAAATATCGAACTTTTCAGAAGGGACATACGACTGTTTGCCGCGGCCAAATCACACTGTGATTCGATTCGTCTTTTTGCAGGAGAGGGACAAAGTCGATTTCCTATTGGTCCACCGATATAGGATCTATTGCAGGTTGTGTATTTGACTAAATTGGTCAGGTTAGTGCAATGAACGAAAAAGTGCTTTTTTGACATACACCCTATTGCATTTACCACGACGATATAGGTCGTAGAAAAAATAATGTTCCTAACTCATGCGTGAAGTGTCTTTCCCGCCCTTGACCGCTTGCCCGAACTCCGCTCCGCGTCGTTCGGGTCAACTGCAGTCGCGTGCGGGAAAGTATCACTTTCCGCACTTGTTAGGAAAATAACTATTTAGCCGAATACTTAACATATCGGTAGCCAATAATTCTAGGAACTCTTGGCATGTCAGCATTTCATTTCTGTTATTCAGTCACTAATTAACGATTTTAGACCCACTCAAATTACTGAGGAGCAAAAACACCTGACAGACGAAAATTTTGAGAAGGAAAACAATTGAAAATGAAGCGTAAATTATTGGGGGTATTCTACTGAGATGGCTTAGGAAAATTTATAATATATTACAAAATATAAACCTTGTGGTATAGATGAAACTAAATCATTGATAGAGTTCATTTAATAACCTATCTTTTACATCATTCGAAATAGGATACAGACGTACCTTTCGTAGCGGCAATGTGTCTTACGTCTTTTTTTATGTTTCACTAACAGTTATCGTCAGGTCTGTACTTTGTTGTTTACGGACAATTATTATTTATGAAAAGTGAATATTAATCTTACGGTTTAATTTATTAAATAATACAAAACTATGCCTAGATACACGGAAAAACATCAGCATTTTGAACGTATTTTCAGTTAGAAAAAGAAGCTGGTAATTATTATTAATTTCATAGCCTTTTCGAATTTGGCTGAATACGATCCTGATGATTTTATTTGTCAAATTTAAGGTTAGATATATGTCAAAATAGCAAATAAAACATTTGTTCCAGCCCGTCGAAAAACCGTAGCATGACGATCACGCTCATGCGCAGTGAAACGGTTTCAGAACGGTAATTTCGATACACGTCTCAAATTGAATACTGTTTGGGCTGGCCTGCGCATTGATACTGTATTGAGTGAAACAGCTGTTTTATCTGTCAAAAGCTTGCATTCCTTTAAGCGTTTTGACCCATTTTTCTAGTTAATGTTTTGTGTGGCGTTTGGTAAGTTACGGTATATTAATCTTGCAAGCAGTGAAGATGATTTGGGATTAATTCCCAACAAAAGAGTTAAGAATAAAAATTATTCAGGTGAGTACTTAATTTGAAGTAGATACCAACTTAATCAGTTAATAATGTTGTGAATTGGGCTGATACATCTTTTAAAAATATTATTGGAACTTTAGTTCTTTACGCCAGGTTATTGAGCGACCAGGGGTGGGGTCGCGACGCAAAAGATCTGACCGTTACGCGTTACGTTACTCCTCCTTAGTCTCTTTCTCGTTTACGAAGCAGCGATTCATAATAATAAATATGCTCCTGCCGGGATTCGAGCCCGGGCCGCCCGCGTGCAATGCGAGCATTCTAACCACTGAACCACCGATGCTATATTGAAATTCTATGCAAAGCTGGTATTCGGAGTGCTAGTGATCTACTTGAATTTGTTCGGATAAATTTTTACTATTATTTCCATAATTTTTTTTCGCGATTAAGGGGTCTAGCACATTTACTTTTCGGAATACAGGGAGTAGAAATTTTGAAAACTTGAATGTTTTAATTCGATAACTTTAAAATGGATGGATAAATTGATTTGACATTTGGCAGGTTGTTTTTAAATGTAAAAGGGCATATTTTGAAAGAAATTGTAGTTTGTGCAACTAGTGTGGATATGATGGCCATATCGAACGAGGACGAAGATGGAGCACGACGCCGTAGGCGGAGTGCTCAATCGTTTAAGTGCGATATGGACAATCCACACGAGTCGAGCAGCATATTTTTTCTACGACCCACTTAGGAAAAAAATCTAGAAAATAAAAATTTCTATAAACTGTAATATAACTTCAAATTAAAAATTTAACAATTCAATTTTATGTTTCCACTAATTTTGTGGTAAGCGTACAGTTCTTGAATGTCCAATTTGTATAATGCTACGGTTTATTTTTTAAATATACGATGATGTTATAAGTAGATGTTGCCAGTCGGACTCCCTCATGAAGGGTACCGTACCATTATCTATAATAATGAATATTCTGCTAAATATTCCAAACATCCACCTGTTGTCGTTATTAATAACAAGCAGAATAATTATTTAAAAATAAAATTAACAATAAAAAAGACTCCCTCGCGGGGTATCGAACCCGGGTCTACTGCGTGAGAGTCTGGTACGCTTACTACTCGACCACCAAAGAATATGCAAATCGTTTATCTATAACGTCAGATGTATCACATAATTTTTGCTTAAAAGGAACCAAAGTTCCTACCGTGTGTCCCGCGACACGTTCTACCTTTTTTTTCAAAATAGGTCCATATATTAATATATTCCAATTAATCATACTGATCTGATCGTACGAAATGCAATCACAAAACCGCTCCAACCACGCAGTGATTTTTATAGACATGTAACCGTGTGAAGTTAACGCCTGCGCATATAATCGATCCTAGCAGTTCTGAAATCGTTTCGTGATCGTACAAAACTTGTGGGTTGGAACAAACCTATTATAAACGACAAACAGAAAACCCGGATATACGTCACAAGCGATTACGCACACCAAGAAGGCTACTGAATGTACTATAATTGTATGTTTCGTGAATTTTGTTCATTTATAATTTTTTGATATAATTTGTTAGAGGGTCGACCCAGCTCTGTAGTAAAACGTCGAATAATTACAGTGAAGCAGTGTCGAGCGCGGTTAGTACTTGGATGGGTGACCACTGGAAAAACACCGTCGTAGAGTCTGTACAGCCTGCAGCGGAGTAGTATCTCACCGCTCGCAGCTTGAGCTCGGCAAAATGTGGCTTTTACTACGAAGTGAACATACTATTTTTTCGCAAATCGTTTAAAATTCGACAGATTTTGATAAATTTTGAAAACATCGTGGATAATGTTATTTACAAATAAATGATGCTTTGAAATTCGTGATAAAATTAATTGGGCTACCATGAAAACTTACTGATAGAGTTGTCAAACTTAACTTTAATTTTTGGTGTTCTCGAAAAGAAAATGATGAATTTTCCATTTCTGGAACTCCTCCAGAGCTGGTTGAGGCATTGAATGTTTTCAAAATATAAATCAATTCCTTACAAACAATGTGTTTTCAATAATTCACGTAGAACTGTTAGGAAATATCATTTCCTCACAGTAGGAAAGTAAATGTCAAAATTTCCCAGTGATTTGCGGAAAAATCATTAATTAATGTCTGAACTTAACCCAACTGTTGCTTGTTGTTGTTTTATTTCGGTCATCAAAGTTTTGGAATCTTTCAAGTTTTCCAACTCTCGTGCTTCAGCATTTTCACCCCTCTAGCATAGGCGTACGATGAATATTTTCCAAGAGATTAATTTATTTGTAAAAATGTCTGTATCATGGGAGTACGATAAAAATTTCCAAGGGAAAATTGCCATTTACCATGAGGACAATATAATTTTTGAAAAGGTTCAATTCATTTGCAAAAAATTTCCATTCATCATAGGCGTACGATAAAATATTTATAAAGAAGATAACTTTTGTGGAAATTTCCATTTTCAATGGGGTAGGTAGTATAACATTTTTGTAAAGGGTTATTTCATTGGAAACAAAACACTTCTACCATGGGCGTACATTGGCAGTTTTTCATAAGGGATGGATGAAAAATTCAATATCAAGGGCGTACAAGGAAATTTTTGGTGGGTATTTTTTCGTGTTTTCACTCTTATTTCTATACATGTCATTATAAGTGAATATTTAGTTTTAGAGTACAAAAACTATTAACCTGTTGTTTAATGACAAAAACGTTAAGATTTACTGGTTGAATCAGAAAAAATAAATTAAAAAAGAAGAAATAATGATCTGTTCTTACCAAGATTTTCCATGCTTTGCGTTAATAATGCTTCGAATGTGTGCAAGCTGTAACTTTCAGCATCCATTCCTTTTGCAAGGGTATTTCTAAGATGCATTTCGTATTCCAAGAGAAGTCTACTTGTTGGAGAACCAGGTGTGGGGGTCGTATTCGCATTCTGGAATTAAGTTAATAAATTTTCATTCTGGCCCTGTAGTTAGTTACAATAACAAGAACAAGTCAGACATTTTCTCGCTCATAAATCAAAGAAGGTTTCTAATTTTTGTGCCAATATGCTTTACAAGGGAGAATCATTTGACAAAATTTCGAAAATTCCTAAACGGTCTCTCCAACAACAATTCTACATTATTTGATTTCCAAAAACTTGATTGATTAAGTCGTTACCACCAGTCACAGGCTTCGAGATTTCGACACCTTAGGCTTTTTGTGCACTTGGTTGAACCATTTATGTGAAGAGATCGTTAACAGGCTCAACAGACTTTTCACCAGGTCCTCATTGGAGAAATCTTCCCTTGGATAATCTAGTCCTAGGTGTCTATATTTCCAGTTAGACAGTATTTCACATTCGTGTTCCTTTTTTGTTACGTGACTCCAGCACGTCTAATGTTTTGTTTGTATCCTAAGCCACACTAAGCCAAACAGGCCATAGCCTAAGGCGCCACGAACGGAATAGGTGTGGAGCCCTTCTTTCTTGCACATCCTTGACAGTTTTTAATATTCCCAATACTGGTTCGTGACCAGTTACCATAGTTCTCTACAATACTCTTGTGCCTCTGGACCCACTTAAGAATCATCCTTTTATGGTTTGCCAGGTATAAGAGTTCCAGACCAGTCTAGATCTGATTTGGAACATGCTGAAGGTTTCCGTGGTGCCTGACGAACGGAGAGTATAAGGACTTTTTGGCATCTATACCCCCCTTCGATGTTTATTTGCGCTTGGAATACTGAACTGAAATTTCCAATGACGATAAATTTGCGACAGCTGCTGCTTTATAACAATAGTTTTATAATGTAATTATACCTGATTTATAAATACTATCAAACTCTCTTAAAAAGTGTTATGAAACAACTAAATTTAATAGACAATAAATGTTTTGTAAATCTCTTACATAACAAGTATATAATTGCTATATTAAATATTTTAAAATTTTGTTGGCAAAATGTTTATGTGCTAAATTTATGAAACAATTTTGTTACAAACATTTTATTTTTCTCTTATGCAACACCTTTATATGATGAGTTGCATTCTTGAGAGCAGCAATAAAACAATATTAAAATAAAATTGTTGTATTAGCCAGAAATTATAAAACAACTTCGCTAGTTGAGCAGTTTATCTGGATGTGGTATGGTTGGTTGTCATTGTTGAAGATTTAATTTAATTTAGTCAAGAAAATGAAATGAGAATTCCTTGGAAAGACAATTCATAATCATAAAATTTTGTTTTATAATTAATCTCTGTACTCACAACAATAGTTTTATACCTGATTCATAAATACTATCAAACTCTCTTAAAAAGTGTTATGAAACAACTAAATTTAATAGACAATAAATAATGTTCCATAAATCACTTTCATAACAAGTGAATAATTGTTTTATAAATAATATCATATAATCTTGTCTCCAAAATGTTTTTGTGATAAATTTATATAACCATTTTTGTTACAAAAAGCTAAATTTGCTCTTATGGAACCTTAATACAATAAGTTGCATCCTAGAAAGCAACAATAAATCAACATTAAAATATAATTGTTATTTAAGTCAAAAATTATAAAACAATTTTGATAGTTGGGCAGTTTAGCTGAACATGGTTGTCATTATCAAAAACTTAATTTGATTTAGTCAAGAATTCCTCGGAAAGATATTTCATAATCACGAAATTTTGTTTTATAATCATACTCTGTACATACAACAATAGTTTTATAACTGATTCATAAATACTACCAAACTCTCTTGGAAAAGTGTTATGAAACAATGAAATTGAATAGACAATGAATGTTTCATAAATCTCTTACTAACACGTAAATAATTGCTCCATAAATATCATATAACTTTGTCACAAAATGTTTTTGTTTCAAATTTATATAACAATTTTGTTACCGAAAACTAAATTTACTCTTATGGAACCTTTATACAGTGAGCATTTTTGAGAGCAGCAATAAATCAATATTAAAATTAAATTGTTGTATCAGTCAACAATTATAAAACAACTTTGCTAGTTGGGCAGTTTAGCTGGATATGGTATGGTTGGTTGTCGTTGTCGAAAACTCAATTTGCTTTGGTCAAGAAAATGAAATGACAATTCCTCGGAAAGAAAATTTATAATCACAAAATTTTGTTTGATCATTAACCTCCGTACTTACAACAATAGTTTTATACCTGATTCATAAATACTACCAAACTCTCAAAAAAGTTTTATAAAACAACTAAATTGAGTAGACAATGAATGTTTTATAAATCTCTTACATTACTTAACACGTATATAATTGCTTTATAAATATTATATAATCTTGTTGCCAAAATATTTTTGTGATAAATTTATAAAACAATTTTGTTACCAAAAATAAATTCACTTTTATAGAACCTTTATACAGTGAGTTGCATTCTTGAGAGCTACAATAAATCAATATTAAAATAAAATTGTTATATCAGCCAAAACTTATCAAACAACTTTGCTAGTTGGGCAGTTTAGCTGGATATGGTATGATTGGTTGTCATTGTAAAAGACTTAATTTGATTCAGTCAAGAAAATGAAACAAGAATTCCTCAGAAAGATAATTCATAATCACAAAATTTGGTTTTATAATCAACTTACAACAATAGTTTTATACCTGATTTATAAATACTGCCAAACTCTTGAAAAAGTGTAATGAAACAACTAAATTGAATCGACAATAAATGTTTCATAAATCTCTCAGATAACACGTATATAATAATTGCTTTATAAATATTGAATAATTCTGTTGTCAAAATGCTTTTGTGATAAATTTATAAAACAATTTTGTTACCAAAGACTGAATTCGCTCTTATGAAACCTTTATACAATAAATTGCATTCTTGGAATCAATATTAAAATAAAATTGTTATATTAACCAAATATTATAAAACAATTTTGCTAGTTGGACAGTTTAGCTGGATATGGCTGTCGTTGCCAAAAACTTTTCTTCAGTCATTAAAATGAAAAAATAATTCCTCGGAAAGACAACTTTGTACTTACTTGCTGATGAATATGTCGATGGCGTCCGTAATGATGGGAAGTTTGTTCTGGATCAGAATTCCCATTACTAGAGCTTGGTGTTGTTGCGTAACATTGGTTATCGAAAATTACATTATCTGACGGTGGAGAGAAATCACCACCAGCTCCTCGTTCTAATTCCAAGTATAAGCCTCGTCCTGGATATCCCCGACCTATTTCGTGAGAAGATCTGAAGGAAGATCTGAAAGTATTAGGTATCAGTGAAATTGTTTCTAAAGTGAAATAAATAGATAACTTATGAAATCAATAGTACATTGTTTACCGGGTAGGAAAAGCTTAACATTCCTGGACGACTGTGAAGATTGCTAAGTCGAGGCGCAAGCCGAGACGTAAATGGTCTACTTCTTGGGTTATACGCCGACGTTGTCGATATGAACTACAAGATTTAAACAACCGTTCAACTTTGAAGTGTAATTTAATGTCTGTCGAGGCATATAGCCCGATGAGTAGTTGTTTCTTCCAAGTGAACGGTCACGACTTTGAAAATATTTTTAAAACATCATTGTAAGGTGTTAATAATATAAAACTATTATTCGATATTTATTGACCTAATACGACAATTTTACAGGAAACTATTTTTTTAATGATTGAGAAAATATGTTTTATTTATTTCATTATTTTATTTTATAAAAGGTAATTTAAGATATTTTGGTTACCTGGGTCCGGCGAATCTAGAGTTTTGAGCCATTGCAGACCGTGGATGAGGATGACCTGACTCTGGTTCAGAATAACGTCCATTATTATTTGGATACCTGGGATGATGGTGATTATTATAATAGTTGTATCGTTTCCTACCCATTTCCGGGGATGTTACGGGACTCTCGGTACTCGGCATAGGTTTGAGCATTCGTTTTAATGTGTTACTATCTAGACTCATTCCTAAAACATAAAGAAATATTGATAATAACAAGAGCGTTGAGAACTATCTAATAGGCCAGGCAAATGGACATTGATAATTGTACGAAAAATTTTATGACAGAATTAGAAAGATTGTTGCTTGGAAACAGACCGACGCCGTAAGCGGAGGTCTGTTGCCTACAAGCAACAAGCTTGAGAAAGTTGTCCTACAATTTTTGAGCATTTATTAATGTCCGAGGATTACTTGGATAGAAAATTTTTTGATAATTATTTTTTCCTCGGTAAGTACAACCAAATCGTGACATTTCGAAATATCAAATATTTGAAACTTCGAAAAAAATCAATATGTGTCCATAGCAACGTGAAAACTTCCCATGGTCTGTTATCAGTGGAATGTTAACATGATTGGCTGAGATTGTTCATATGATATAAAATGAGGAAATTTGATTGGTTTTTGGAATTGTCAAAAAATTTTCAGTGTAATGTTGACATGATTGGGTGAAATTGTTCATATGATCAAAAATGAGGAAATTTGATTGGTGCTTGAAACTGTCAAACATTTTTTAACGCCATAGCCTGGAAAACACCGGAGACTTGAAAAAATTACGAATTCTCCAGTTTCGATCCTAATTAACCAATCACTTCGCTGAAAAAGCGTTGTATTTGCATTTTTATTATCTACAATTCATCTTTGGACACCATGAAACGTGAACTTTGCGTTCAGCCTTTCAGGTTTTATATTTATCATTGAATTTCTTCAGAATTTTGGTTTTTGGTGGAATAGTCCATCTATATTTCCTGAAATTATTGCTTTTGAAAAATTAATAAATTGTTTCACTTTTGTGATTCGTGGTGGAATAAACTAGTAGACCAAAAATCAATATTCTAGATGTATTTTACCGCGAAATTTAAAATTTTGAACTGTCCATAAATAAGAATGAGAAAGGTTCCGTGGGGGCTTCTCTCATCGTCTGTCGACAAAGCAGCATAAGTGGAACTGTGCAGTAATCCATTGATAAAAATTTTTTTCTACCTGTTAAAAAACAAAAGATGCCGTTTTACCTTAAGAATCTGGATTACTGCACAGTTTTTTTTAGGAAAGAAAATTAGTGTCGCCCTAAAATAGCTTTTTTTGTTTTTCTAGTTTTGCCAATATTAATTTGTTTTTCTTAAGATTAATAAGATAACAAAGCCCTGCGAACTGGCTCAGTTTACCTACAAATTTAATAGGTTAGTTAGGCAAGAGCCTACATTATTCACTTTCAAATTTTTTTTTCGTCATTCAACATCATAATTTCATTTGCGAAATTGAGAAAATTTTGTTTCATTGGCGCTCAATTAAATAAATACTGTTTCATTGGCGCTCAACTTAAATACTGTTTCAACCATTACGATTTCTTAATCAACTTTCATGATATTAATAAAATACTAAAAAATGACGTTTTTAAGAATAATGACGTACAGGGTTATTCATCATAAATTACTCACCCCCTATCATCGTTATTATGACTTTTAGAAAAAAAAAAGTCTCGTATGAAAGTTATTTGGTTACAGCTGAATTTTCTTAATAATCTATCAAAAATTCAGTAGCGTGCAAATTTGAGGGGATACAAAAAATGATAGTTTTTTTTAATGGGACACCCTGTATATATTCACATCTTTGGAATGGACTTTTTTCTGATTTCAAAAATTTATAATATGTTACCCCTACCTTGTACCGTTTTTGAGTTATGAAATGTTGAAAATTTGAGTTTTAGTATGTGAATATGAAAAAGATAATTTATCAAAGTAAGCTATGAAAATGACAACTTATACTTATTTAATAATTGTTTAATAAAGTAATTAAAATGGTTTACAGCGAGATGGAGGATTGTATTAATAATAATATTAATATACAAGTGATTATAGCAATGATTCAACTTGAAATTAACAAACTAAATGAAAATAATGAAGTCATCTGCAATGTTATTATAAATAATATAAGAAGGTGCTATCAATTATGCATTTACAATAATGGCGGACATCTCGAATATCTTTTATGATTTATTATTTTTAAATTCTCTTATTTGTTTTCTATTTTGTATAGGTATATATTTTGTCTTTTTCTTTCTTACTGAGAACCATTCTAATTAATTTATATGAAAAATGTCAATTATCAAACATATTAGTTGTCATTTCTATAGCTTACTTTAATAAATTATCTTTTTCATATTTACAGTAATTACTAAAACTAAGATTTTCAACATTTCATAACTCAAAAACGGTACAAGGTAGGGGTAACATATTGTGAATTTCTGAAGTCAGAAAAAAAACACCATTCCAAAAATGTGAAAATATACAGGGTGTCCCATTTAAAAAAGAGCTATTATTTTTTGTATCCCTTTAAATTTGCACACTACTGAACTTTTGATAAAATATTGAGAAAATTCAGCTGTAACCAAACAATTTTTATATGAGACATTCCTTTCCATAAGTAATAATAACGATGATAGGGAGGGTAATTTATAATGAGTAACCCTGTACATTATTCCCTAGTAAATAATAGGTGTGGATAGTGAAAAGGTCACATGGCACATATATTGAAGATTATTCATGTATACAAATGACACAATATATCAAATAAAAATGTTCACCGTGACATGGATTCGATCCTATGTCTAAAATTCCTCTCTTCACCAAGTCAAAGCCGTAAACCATTAGGCTGTGAAGATATATGTGATATTAAATATATAATTTGTTCGATAACATAAGAAGTAATTAGTAGTTTTTTGTGATGAACCATTTATACCTAAACAGGTACGTAATTCATAGTCGTGGACAAAATATAGTATTCTACTCGCATATAATGGCTATTATCCACGATAGTCATTATCACCTCATCATTATTTGCTTGTTGAATAATATACTATTACAAAATGGCACAGTCCGTTTTCTACTAGGATTTTTGTCATAAAAATGTACCTTTTGACATGGTCTAAAGAACCCATGGTGGATGTTACATTGAGGTGAAATTATAATACTTATAAGCAATAATTGAATGGTATTTTCTCCATTTAGAAGTCCAGCTGAACATGTATCAACAATATCAGCAAATACAATGGGGGTTAGGTTAGGTTAGGTAAGGGTTAGGGGTTCGAACGATATACAAATGTCAAACTATGTTTACAAAAGTCTGACGTCACGTGCTTCTGATTGGTTTTTGTACTGGGATGATAATAGAAGAAATATAATCCCACTCAAGATGTGGAAATAGGTAATTGTGAATGACTCATCATATCTATATTGAATTACTGAATTAAAAGAATTATATCTAAATCTACCAGGAGGCCTTAGTCCTTAAATATAAATGTACAATATGAATATTTTGATGAATATATTGCAAATATTATATTTAAATAATAACTATTGTGGGGAAATTAGAAAATCAAATCAAAATAATAAGTATTGTGTGGGAAATATGAAATAAAAATAATTATTCATTAAAAAATTTGCATAAATAGTTTCAATTTATGAAAACTTCTTTATTAATTCAATAAATTTCCATGAAGAAAATTTCTGGAAAATATTATCAAGAAAAAAATAAATAATTAACTAATAATTAAGAACCTCAACATGTAGAGAGGAGGAGGTAGCTGGGACACATATAAAATCATAAAATAAAATTATATATGAAAAAATATAAAACAATATAAGAGAATTTAAAAAATATAAAAAAATATAAAAAACATGAAAAAATATAAGAAAATATAAAGAAATATAAAAAATATAAAAAT
>CAJUYG010000508.1:128858-144881 GCA_910591675.1 Galerucella calmariensis
GCCAGGATCGCCCTGGGCGACCCTGGAAAGCTGGCGCCGAAGAAATATTTGGCGATGACCAGGAAAAACCTACGTTTAACAGTAGGATTTCTGACTGGTCACTGTCAACTAAGGAAACACCTCCATACTATGGGGTTAGTGGACACACCTCTATGCAGGATGTGTGAACAGGAAGATGAAACTGTCAGGCATGTCTTATGCGAGTGTCCGGAGTTATCGTCAATAAGAGAGTGTGTGTTCGGTGAGTCTTGGCCTACACCTGCCGATATAAAGGAGATGTCTCCTAGTGACCTGACCACCTTCCTGAGAAGGACAGGATGGACAATGACCTAGGAGGACAACTCCTCGGGAGGATGTACAATGGGTCACATGTGGCCTAAGTGCTGTGAGCCTACACACTCACCCTCCCCACTCTACAGATACAGATACAGATACAGATACATCTCGTACTGTTTGTTGACCATGAATAGCTACCAAAATTGCCTCAGGGCTAGACATAGTCGGAAATAATGAAAAATAAAATCTAAAACGACAAAATCAAACAAAAAACCGTAGTCACTAAAATGAAAGACAGGCAGAAGGGAGGTTAGAAGTTAGTTTATATGTATGATTGGTCGGGCCGTTCGTTAATAGCAATTTGCTCAGATTAATATGTGATCACGCGACCAAAAATCCGTCGCCTCTGCGATGCAAATAACGAACGCAGCTAGTGAATATTCTCGTGTTGTATTATTCGGTGTGAGAATATATTACCTATAATTTAGTGTGAAAGTTGCTCGGTCACGATGAAGTTCTTGAAAACGATCAATTTGGATTAATTCTAAAGGAAACTGGAAGACTTTGGAATGTAAATTCTGATTATTTATACCAAAAAACCTCGTTACAAAAAAAACGTAACCTTAACCCAACACTTTGACAGGTCGGCCATCTTGTTCTGGAGAGCAATAATAGAACCTTTTGTGTGGAGAAATTAACAAAAAGTATAATTAAATCAAGTATATATGGTAGTTTGGCTTACCTGGCTGTACCAGCCGTACATCCAGAATTTTGTCGACTTGCGAGTTGTAAGCGGTGATGTGAAAAACGCATTCTGGAGAGTCCTGGATGCAGGTGATGTTTACTGGTACTAGATCCTCGCTGACTTGCTGCCATTTTGCTTGGCCGCTTCCAGCTGCTACATGGAACACTTCTGCCCATAGCCTGTGAAAAATCAAAGTCCCGTTTAAAAAGGCTCCTCAAATATATTGAGAATTTGTTAGGAGAGCTCAATATTGGGGAGTTTGCAAAAAATGATCAAAACTGAAAGTTCGAAAACTCCCAGATATTTCGGCTGTCTTCTAACTATAGGGACCTGGAAAACTGACGGTTCTTTTTTTTTTAATAAACAACGATTTCTCTTCCTTCGTACAGCTAATAACAGGTAAATTCAATGTTCAGAAGAATAAGTTAGTGCATAAGAGATTCCATAAAATATATCAACTTATAGACAAGCTGATTTAAAAAAAATATTAGGTAAATCAAATTTTTATTCTCTTTTTCGATGCCTCATCATTATGATTTGTAGTAGATACCGTTTTTATACTAAAAAAGATCATATTTGAAGATTTGCAACACACTTTTCATTCAATATCATTATCAACTTTAAAACTACTATGAAATATGGTGGTCCCAAAGACTGGTTATGTTAGTAGGACACTGTTAATAGAAAATTTGGTATTTTAATTTATTCACTTCTGAGTTTCTCAGCTAATCCAAACTTTGGCAATTAAACTTTGTAATTAAATATATACTTGAAAGTAAAATAACGAAAAATCGTGCCAAACTACATCCATTTCAATTCGTGTAGGTCCTATAGCTCCGTTTTTTAATCAATGTTTTAACAACTGTAAAGGTTTAAAATGGTTAAAAGTATATTTTACATGTCAGTTGTAGCAATTAATGAATATTTAATTTGAGATGAATTTATGGGTGTATCTAGATCTCCCTGTATGTAGATATGGACTTAAAATTTATAAAATATTCTGCCCTGCTGAAAATTAAATAAAGCCCTTTAATTTTTACGCACGAGAAATCTTGGCATTTCAAGCATCAGGCGGTTTGTTCGGAAATTTGTGAGTTTACTGCAAATAAAAAATGACATCAAAACCCATCTGTGTTTTATGGTTTTATTATTCATTTTTTATCAGAAATATCAAATATATATCTTGAAAAAAGTTTGTCAGCTACGCCAATGAGATACCTAATTAACTATTCTTCTTTTTTTCGTCTTCCCAGAGCAAGTGGTCTCGACAGAACTTTATTTTAATAAATAACATAGTCTCGAACAAATCAGTAGTTAACAAAAGTTTAAGTTTGTTCTTAATACTTAGAATACAAATACAATATATACAATAATACATATAACATTGGCTTCAAATATATTCAATGTATGTTTATTCAAATTCAATGTATAAATAGGTTATCTTATTTGTGGTCTGTATATTCGAGGTTATTTCATAGAGAAATGAAGAAGATCGAGTTTAAATATTTTTAGGTTAGTTTTGATACTGGTTTTGATTTTATTTGAAATACAAATGCTAGATATATCTATTTTGGTGAAACGTTTCTCATGTCAGATGAATAAAATAGAATATACTACACCTAGTCTAAGTTATATTTAATAATTAAATTCGCTTATGTGTTGTGAACGTTACGTTAATCATTTTAATTTCTAGGTTAAGGAGAAGAAATACCGATACGACGAAGAAATAGTAATTGTCTATTATAATTAATACGTAGTGCTTTATAGTTTTTTATTGGCAGCTCCCTGGTTTTAAGCAATGTGTATTACGAAAACGAGTACTCACAATCTCATAAATGTGTCTTAGCTGGTCTTAGCCATCCATTGAGTGTCAAGTGTAGTCGTCCATACCAAATTTTTGATAAGCAAATCATTGTCACAAGTGATTCTTTTGTTTTTTGAATCGCCGGCGAGCGTCCTCACTGTGATAAGATTAGAGAAAGACTGACTTTTCCTTCCCAATGCATTTCTTATGGAAGCAAATGCCTCAGGTAACTTGATTTTCATTAAAACTTATAAAATCTGACATTTCTATGATATATACGAGTCGAATCAAAATTATCTTTTTCTCAACATCATTAAATAATGCCCTTTTGGCAATTGGGAATTGAAAAGCATATTACATTGTAATTTTCCTCCAAGTTTTATTCCATTCTGTCTATTATTAATTGCGCACTACCTGATTAAAATACATAGCCTAGATCACTAGCTGTCACTATTTTAAAAACCCAATTTTTATTTATTTAAACAGTTTTAACTCTAAATACAACCTAAAATTAGTTTTTCAAACATGTAGTCAGACATTGCATGTACTGTGTGTTCTTTATTTAATTTTAAAACTTGATTTACTTCCCTCAATATATACTTTTATAATAGACATGATAGTATACTCTCAACCTTCAGTTAAGCTGCTTGTCCTGGCTTCCCATATGTTTTAGAATGTGAAATTTTGTCATAATTATTTAGTCCGAAGCTTTATCTTATTGCAGTATGCCATAAATTGTTGCCATATATTATTCCAAGGGTAGTCTGTTGTTTTTTAAAATCACCCTGAGTTCTCTTATACACATAAATATTAAAGTTCCTTCATGTACTATTTTTATTTACAATTAGTACTGTTGTCTGATTTATCAACTTGTTGCAATATATACCTTTTCACAGATAATCAACTCCCTCAAAAATCAAAAATGCTTTTCATAATATAGTAGGTATAGGTGAAAGGAATTAAAATTGTTTGTTGATAGGTAGAAAATCATTTTTATGATTACAATGCGAAGACACATGTACGGAATGTATTAATAATACAAACTAACACATTTCTCAATCAGATATGCACTTCCATTCCTCGTATTACCTTTAAAATATCTCCCAATTCTATTATAACACCTTTGGTTTTCTTGAAACAATTAGATACTCTTGGAAAAACTTTTAACTGCTAATAACTCATCCTGACTGTTTAAATTTCCATCAGATCCAAACACTAGCTATTTGTTCTCGAAGGCGATGAAAATCAATTATCAACCCACAGCCCCACGGAATGGTGGAATCGAGGGCGTAGGAGTAAGAACTGAAAGTTATTACAGGGGAGACTGTAAATTTAGACAGAATAAATGTTTTACTTGAATGTGATAAGGTAGATGGACGAATATGACATATTAATTACATAAATACTTTCAACAAGAGTATCAATAACTTTATCCATTCATCATTATTATTGTTGATACTGTAGCTATGAAAATTGAATGTTGGAAGGCATTTTATGGAGTTTCGAAGAGTAGTAGTAGCTTAGTTAAAATATATACCTATACTTTCAGTGAATGATGCCAAACCACAGTATATATGAACTGTAATGTTGGCACTTTTAATACAGGCAGTATAAAATAAAAATAGTAAGGTACTATTGTTAATCTTACAAAACAAGAGATGAAAGTAACCCATTACGCACGAAGTAAATTTCACGAGTGCGTAAGGGGATTACAACTCGTGTAACGTACTATACTTTTTCTACGTCTATCTATTTTCATTGATAAAATAATTGCACATATTTTTTGAGAAATTGTATAATTGGTTGCCGACATTTAGGGGCATTACTCTTAATCTAAAATGTATTTCACTGATGCTAAAAGATTTAATGCTTTTCAAATAAAGTAGTACATACATAAAAATTTTATTGAACAAAGAAATTTAGGTTTTCTCATCTATGAGATCTCATTACGTGCATGTTATTGTTAAATGTCACTTACAAGAAATGTTGACAGTGCAATTTTTGACTTTTACAAAGGTAAGTATAACAAGCAATCATGATATGGAATTTACATTGATGAATCCCACAATTAATCCTATACTATAAATGATTTATGTAGAGATAATGTGGATATCTAATTTTCATTGCTCTGCTGATTAAACAATTGTTTCAATAGGTGTAAAAATCGTTTGAACTCTAAGGAAGGAATCTGGATCATCTAAATGTTTTCTTGCTCCTGTGACTGCATTTCTTAATCTGCATACATTGGGCAGTCAAATATAATATGTTCTAGGCTTTCACTGGTCTGCTGGTTCCATATTGTACATATATCTGGTCGATTTTTATTGAGTGATTCATTCACATATTTGTATTAATATTGTGAAAACTGTGCGCAATTAGGCTGTTAATCTTTTAATGTAAAGCGGTAAAGCGACAGCCCGCTTAAATAATTGTGCAGTAAGAGTTTATATATAGGGTGGTGAATACTAAGTTATATTTTATTTCAATACTTTTGGATCTTTTTAGCTGGAGGTTCGGTTAATATAGTAAGTATGTTTATAATCATTGATATAGTTAGTGTTAAGACTAATATTACCTATATGGATTAAATTATTTGTTGATTACAAGCATTTCCTAGAAAAATCAGCCCACGGTAGGCGCCAATTTGTAACTGGCTAGATCACTCGATCTCAGGAACTGGAATTCATTAAAAATTGAATTTTCAATTTGGAGTGGCTGGTGTGACAAGGAAACGACATATTTACAAATGTAGAGGTTCAGGAAGAAGTGATACTATCAAGACTCTAGAATTAACTGAAAAAAAATAGTTTTAAGGCATGTCACAACTTCCAAAGTATTTGAATATAATTAAGTTTAAAAAATATTGTTTTATTGTTCAGTATGGATCTCCATCAAGTAAAAGCGTCATCTATTGAACTTTATATCTACAGTTATATTTTAGATAATCACTTTTTCTAACAAATGTCTTCCACGCCTTTTGGATCCCTTCAAAAGATCCTAAAGTTACGACGAAAATGTACTCTACGCCCTACTATATCACCCTGAAAATTTAATATCGATAGAACATTCACTATTCACAGCCTTAGGCTACAGATATTACTTATATTGCCGAAGAGACGTTCAAGGAGATCCGGCAAGATTTGAATATCGTTTCAGGTGTGTGTTTGTATGATGTGTGGGTGGAATACATTTTTGGAAATTTTATTAGTTAGTTTGTTTTATGTCTTTTGCTTATATTTCGGTACAGGGTTGGTGGGAATCGTTCGGGAAATTTTTCTAGTCCAATGAAAATTTTTAAAAAACGCATCGCTCCTAGTAAATGGAAGCTGGAACTTAAGTATAAACAATAGTTTGAAATAATTATAAGGATGTTATCCGACAGCCATAGAAAGGACGCTTGGATCATGAACATGGGCATGGGATCCAAACCATTAATTTGACATTACTTAGTCCTAGTCTAATCCCTATTAATTATTTTTATGCTTTATATATAAGCTTACATCCATTTCAGACCGTTCAGCGATAGATACTTTTGTCGAACGTGGGAAGTGACTTGGAAATGTGACAGGAGCGTAATTTTTCCAAATAATTCAACGATCATTTCTGGCAGCATCATGATATAAATATTTACTTTGAATGTTTTAAAAAAACATTTCCTATTGTTAAGTAAGTATTTATCAACCTTTCAGTTTTATATTGAAATGAACAGTTTTGCTCAGGGTAAGAGTAATTTAAAATCAACCCCACATACTTTATTTCCTGTTAAGTAATAAACGAAATTTTCTGGAATGCGGGACAATTTTAAAAAGATCAATACGCAGATGCCTACTCTAGCTGGTGTGACGGTAGCGTGATGATGCTGTGGCGATAGCTAGAGTCAGACAGGGAAACCCCATTATCCATCTGGATTATTTCGTCTAAAATATTGTACTTCACGCGAAATAAACTGATTTTTCAGCTAACAGTATTTTTCTCTCTCACAGGCACTCTTGAATAACATTTGTGGAGGATCAGATTGTGTTGGAGAAAATCCCATTTATTATTATTTTGGGATTGAAATTATGAGAAACTTTTGGATGCAGCCAAATTAGATAATATGGACATAAAATCGCGTCTACTATTTGTGGATTAAAATATGATTCGTGCACTTATTCTGTATAAACATGAAATTGTATCATTATATTTAACAAGAAATTTAGTGTAGAGATTGAACAAATCCATTTTCTCTCAAATGGATAAAACAGCCTCATCAATTGAGAAAATGGCTTCATAATGGTAGTTCATCATTTGCCCTTTTATCTGTTGAAAAAAAACTGGAAGTGGCTATTAGCTAAATGACTGGAAAAATTGGAAGAAATATTGTACCGAAGTCAACAGTTGATCGAGTTAAAAATATTTTGCCATTTTTTATAAGGAGAAAGGTTAAAATGAAATATTTTATTCTGCTCTTTCATACTTTTGCATATAATTTTACCCATTTCCCCCCCTCCAACTCTGCTAGATATGCAAAGTTAAATTTTTGGTCAATGTCATATGATTCTGAGGAACAATTAGGTACTTATTTGGTTGAGAAAACCAAGAAATTCACAAATTTCTTCGTAAGATACTCTTCTTCTCATCAGCTCAGTAGCACGACCATTGGGATATCCAAACGTTCACCCATGCTCAATCCCTTAAGAGATGGGATGAAATCAAAGGATGCAGTCTTGCCAGGATCACCCTGGGAAGCTGGCACCGAAGAAATATTTGGCGATGAACAGGAAAAGGCTACGTTTAATAGTAGGATTTCTGACTGGCCACTGTCAACTAAGGAAGCACCTCCATACTATGGGGCTAGTGGACACACCTCTATGCAGAATGTGTGAACAGGAGGATGAAACTGTCAGGCATGCTCTTTGCGAGTGTCCGGAGCCATCATCAATAAGAGAGTGTGTTTGGTTAGTCTTGGGCTACACCTGCCGATATAAAGGAGATGTCTCCTGTGACCTGTCCACCTTCCTGGGAAGGACACGATGGACGATGATCTAGGAGGATAACTTCTCGAGAGGATGTACACATGTGGCCTAAGTGCTGTGAGCCTACACTCACCCTCCCTACTCTACAGATACAGAGATACCACCATTGGAAGAAACGACTGTATGCGAAATCTATCTTGTCCATGTCTCGACACTTCTGTAGACCAATCCGTTAATTTCTTCGGACTTTCATCCTTATATGTGGATGAAACTTGCGAAGAGAGCCCCTAGGCTTTTTCTTTCAAGAATCACACAAATTTTTCAAAATCACAAGACATTTTGGGAAAATAAAATGATTATTGAAAATTGACGTAAACCGGCTTCCCAATGCCTGGAAACGAAACATGCTGGAACACGTTGGTTTTGGTGTGCGCAGTGATTGCGTGAATTGAAACCAATGCCTTCCAACTGTCGCATTAGTAGTAAGTGAGCCTTTTCGGAAACTCGCTTCAGTAAGCTACAGTAAAATAAAAGACCGTTTCTTTGAGGTGACAAATGGTTAAGAGACTGTCCAACGACAGGACTTGTTCCGTACGCGTTGGCCTGCGCTAGAAACTCCACATGACAGTTAATTTGTATATATATCTTTGTATAAAGACTATTTGTTTGTTTCAACCCAAAATATAATAACTCAAATCATTAGTACTAACCTCAGCAGATGTCCGTCTCGTCGCCTAGACGTCTGCCACGGCGAATCCTCGTATCTGTACGCCTTCCTCAATATGGGGGCACACGAACAGCTGAGCTTGTTGCCCATGGATGCTGCCGGGCACTGGCACTGCGCCACCCCCCTCTGTCACCACATATCGCCAAATTCACCGGTGGCTCCCCTCGTCGAACTCCACTGGTTACCAACTGCTGAACCCGTCGCTCCGCGCACGCCTCTGTTCAATGACTGAGATCGTTGATGATGGTGGTGACCGCTGCCGGGTTTTCCGTGTTTATGCTGCTGAAACGAGAACAGAGAAAGCGAAATCAGTATATTTGAATGGCAGGGTGGACAGCAGGTATTATTTTTATGATTGCTGTATCAATGTGTTTGTTGTCTCTATGCATTACATCTGCATTCCGCATATCTGTGTAGGATAAAATTTAATGTTAAATGTTACTGGCTCACAATATACCATGGGTGTAGGAATGTTGTTTTATTTATTACTTTGTTTTTGTATTTCTATTCAGTTTATTGGGAATAATTTATTATTACTTCTTTTCTTGGTGGTGGATACTATTATTGAGCACCAAAATTATTTGCGAGGCTTATAAATGTCTTCACAACCGTGGTGTATATACAATTTTTTCTACTACAAGTCAAATTTAAGACAAAAATTAAAAATAATTGACATCATACACTATTTCACAACCCACACCTTGAGTGTAATAGCTCTATACTTATACCTTATACACTACAGCGCTCACAAGCGCACCACGAGAAGCGTTTACTCCGTCGTCTGACTGACAAGTACACTGTCAGTCACTGTTTTGAAATAATGAACGTACTCCTTATGTCATCAATCATTTTTGTTTGAGCGCGAATTTTAAAGTAATGGGCTGCGTTCGAGAAGCTAGTTGTTGGTATGAAAATTGTTTTAGGGAGTTGGGGTAAACACTCATTCCGTTGTGCTAAACTCGCTCTAGGTTGTCGAACGGTAATGGAGTGTTTTGTTTCAAGATTATGTTTGTTTGGTTGTTGACATCTTGACAAATCAAATTGAAAATTTATTCATTCAAATCTTTGCCTGAATATTTTCTTGGATTTTGAATTAGTGATCAGATTGGATTGATATACGAAATGGACGAGCAGTGGAGATGTGTAAAAAGAAAATGCATTTTGGCTGCAGTTGTGGTTGCCTCCAAAAGATTTGTAGAGACTATAATAATGAATAATAATAATAGTGACTGAATCTCCAATAGTGGGACTGAAATGTTGTAATTATTAAAAAATAATAATAAAAATTAACCAATTGGGCATCCTGCTCATTTTCTACCAGAATATGTCTACCTTTTTCCAATGTGATTTGTCCCATACCTTTCCTTCTATATAATTTATATTAGGTTTGTTCCAACGACCACCTTCTGATACGTTCGTGAACTTATGATAACTTATGTTTAGACTGTGGCTGATTGATGTATTTATTATCAACAATGACATCGGTCTACACATCAGTCATCATTAAACCGAGTTTACGTGTTTGATACAACTCGCTCTAAAACATCAACAGACAGTTTGGACGAACGGCTCTACATCCAGATCTCTGATGAAAATGATCGTTCGCCGACACGTTCATGAACGTGACCAGTTTTTGTTGGAACGCATTTTTATCAGTCCGTGGAATTGTCGGAACTTGTTGGAACAGAAATTTTGTTATGCGCATGATCGTGACGTTCATGTACGCATCATTTCGCTTAGTTGGAACAAACCTATTAGGTATAATTTAAAATTAATAATTGACATCTAAGTTCATATCGGCAGAATTAGACAATCCATTGACCTGTCAAATAAAATTCAATATGGCGACACAGGGCAAACAAATGTGATTTAATACATTGTAGACCGTGGATTTTGGTATACATAAGTGTTTATTTTGGAGAAAGGTGCTTTTATTTTGCTTTGGTGTCTCTATACTGATAATATACAATATAAAAGTTCAGTTTTATAAAACTTTTAAGCTGGGTATATCAATTTAAGACCAACTTTTGGTTGTGTACCTATATAAGAACATTCTTTTTTTGTTAATGGTTTTTAGACTATCAAGAATTATTATTTAATATTTACGGGTAAGTACATACTGACTAAAACATATACAATATTATAATGAAAGTGAAACTTTTATGAAATTGCTGGCATTAAAATTTCACTTACTTGAATTGGAAGATATCACCTGCAATATTTAACTTTTATGCTTACGGATTTCAGGAGTGAAACACCTACTTCAAAATGCCAACAACTTGTATTGTAGTCGGTTGTGGGAGCCGTTCAAACTGAGGCCAAGTAAGCTTTTTCAAGATCCCAGCTGTTTTAAAGAACACGTTTTTGGTGCACAAGAATGAATTAAGTAAGAAGCGTAGAGAAATGTGGTTAGCAGCAATCAATAGAGATAATTTAACAGAATCAAAAATCAAATATCAGGCTGTATGTAGCAGGCATTTTGTTCAGTTTTGTTCAATTACAATATTTATAAAAACTCAGGAAAGTTATATATTCTAAATAAAGAATACTAATTAAATGAACAATATACTAAACACTGATAAAATATTCTAAATTGAAGCAAAATATACTAATAAATTCGAATAAAAAGTCTTGAGTACTTTTTATGACTGAATAGACAATACAAAACTAACCTATCTGTCTAAATTGTTTGCCCTGCTCGGCTATATTAGGTCACGTGATCTGGATTGCCTAATAAATTCAAATGCTTAAGCTGTCATATGTGACTTTTTTGTCAGCTTAAATTTTACCGTAGTCGGGACTTGAGTGTTTGGTGCGCGCACCAGTATGTCACAACCATCTTTTCGAATGCTACAGCACCGTACTATTTTTGTATACACTTCGACTTTTCGAACGGCCACTGTGTTATTTTTATACGACACACCAAGTTTTTGAACGCACCCATGGCATTCTTATTCAAATAATTTTATCTTGATAGGTAATTTCAAGCAGCAAACTCGTTAAAGACAATTTCCTGGGTATAAAAAATTATGTTGCAAAAGTTTTTGTTGAAATTCTATCCCTGAATTCTCAAAATATTTGAATTTGTCCATTATTAACCTAGGTTGTCTGGATATCTTGAAAAATTCCCAATCTATGTACTCACGAAGGTACCCACATTTATACTCCCACCTTATAACATGGCGTCCATTTTTCGGTTTCTTAAATATGAATAATTTGATTGGCTGAAATGCGTTAACCAATGTTCTATATTCTACATTCAAAATAGAGTAAATAATCGGAATTTGTGACGTTATTGGACTAGAGCTTTAGTTGGGGAATTTCTGTTTGTAACAACGTATCCTTGGCGACTGTAACTAGATTAATTCATGTTAATGTGATTGGTGAGAATTTATTCATGACTACCTGGGGAGGATTTGATTTGACACGTTAACGGTAGAGTTGGTGCAGGACGGTCATATCAACATTCAAAAATTATTATTCCATTCTCTCCCAACTAGCAAAGTTGTTTTATTGCTTTATGCTTTCCAGAATGCAGCTTATTATAAAGGTACCTTCTTTGTCACCTAGAAGAAGACCTGACAGAACACATCCTATGTAAGCGCGATAGCCTGGCAAATGTGCGGTTTTTTGCATTAGGCGAAGAAATACCATTGGCAGAGAGCTGTATGAAAGGTTCAGTCTCCACGCTAATAGACTTTTTAAAAAGAGTCAAGCTGGATAATGTAATCTAGAGTTTGAAGGACCACAATAGATCTGAAAAGGTCGCAGTGGAATAGGCCAAAAGCCACCTCACTAAATCTATCTATCTATATAAAGGTTCCATAAGAGCTAGCTTAGCTTTTCGTAACAAAATTGTTATATAAATTTATCACAAAAACATCTTAACTACTTTCCATGAGAGGCACTAAAAGATATAGATATCCTCATCGTACCTTATGGATTTCAGAACACACTGGAATAGAAAGGAAATTATACAGCAGATGAACTAGAAAAGAGAGGGACTGTAACAAAATATTGAAAATAATTCCATGGAAAACAAAAAAAAATATCAGCAATGGGCTCATTTACATATTTTTATTTTATTGTTGGGAAGAGCACATCATTTTGAGGCTCTGTGCAAAAAATTAGACGTCAGCGAGACTCCTAATTCGCCCAAGAAAAATTATAAAAATTAAACAGCGCTCCTCTCCGAATTTCAGGCGTGACGTCATCCCATATGAAATCTCTCGTTGAGAGAGCGGATACCGCGCCGATCAGTTCTCGGTTAGATAACTACTTAGCTAGTAACAGTATTTTGCTAGCTTATATGCTTATTATTTTTTTTACGTTTTAGCAAACTCTAAACAGTGTTATGTTTGTGAAATGAGAACGTTTAGAAATAATTTAAACTATTCGACACAATGGACCAGAACCAGAGTAAAAAAAGCTATAAATATTGTGTGGTTCCAGAATGTAGAAGTGCTACGATTAAAACATCTAACAAAACAATCATTTCTATTAATAAGGATGCAAAAAAACGGAGGCAATGGCAAAAAAGCATGCAAAGACTCAAACCAATCACTGATAAGTTAACATACTTTGTTCGTGTATTTTTAGGATTTTATTTTTCTTCAATAAGAATCGTTATAAATTACCTTATAAAATACGTTGTGAATCCATATTGAGAGGGTTATTGAAAACCACACGCTTGTATTAATCTAAATTTTTTTAAATACGTAGATGATATTGTTCTTATAGCTTGTGGTGTTATTAATGTTCAAAACTATTTAATAAAATAATGGATCAGTTCTTCACGAATTGAATTTTATTAAATATAGGTACATAGGTAATCTTTTTCAGTAAATCATCAACAAAACTGGCGTTTATTATATTTTAAAATTATTTTATTTGATTCCAAGTCCGGATCAGCTCTAACAAATATCGCTTTTTTTACCAGTGAGGTGCATGTGCATTTGAATCTGATGTAAACATTTTGAACTAATATTACCTGCTTCAGCAAAATAAGCTTTTCTTATTCTTTTCAACATTGGTGATTTAATTTCAACTACACATTCATCATAAATAGCATTTGGAGAAGCTCCATTAATTGGGCAGTCTGCAGTTAATAAAATTTGCAATTTGTTACTGAGTAACCTATAGCGTTATCTCCGTAACTTTGTCCACCGGACCAGGAATAAAATAAAACATCTGGAATCACCCTGTATATCTTTTGAGAGAGCATGAAAATATTGACATTTTTAATCATTCTTGCCGGAAAACAGCCAAAAACGATGTGTCACATAGTATAAAATTATAATTTAATAAACTCGTGTTTTTGATTAAAAATCTCCATAATCATTAGGAAGTCTACTTCTGGAAGATTTAATGAGTCAGCTTTTTTTAAAATTGGGTCCACACATTTTATTTTATTCACACAAAATTTTGCGAGTAATTCAAAATAAATAAATTCTACGCGAGGCACGTTACAGTCAGAAGCGTAATGTCTGTGCACATTAACTTTCATAAGCGGTGACGTCACAGTCATAGTCTTCGCCCCGCTACGGTATGCTTGTTTAATTGGTTATATTAGGAGAACGACATATTCTATTGACATGAAATTTTCAGAATCATATTTTTATCCTTAGTACTTTGTTTTACGACAGTTAAAAATGATTTAAAAATTTTAGTGAACGAGCCCATTGAAAATTTTTCTTAAATTGAGATCAACCATTTATCCAGTAAATTTTTTATCAACGAATCGAAACATTTTACTTTATCTACTCATATTTCCTATATTTGCTGCGAAAGGAACTGATGCTATTATTTATAGATTTATATTCCATGTCGTTTCCTTGTCATATGTTTTCTTTGAACTTGCCATTATGTATGAAAATATCCAATGGAAGTAGCATCGGGCGTAAAAATAGAAAAGTGCAACGAACTATCTATTCGTGTGGTATTGTGACATAATTTCATTTCCAAGTTATTTTACGGATGTAAACACGATATTTGATAGCTTTTTTATAAAAAAAACAAATATAGTGAAAGTAAACTGGATTTTAAATTCGTTTATATCGCATGGGGAAATTATTTGCCAGATACAATCTTTTTTCAAAAAAACTGGAGTTTATCGGAATACTACAACTATTTATTACTGGTATTCAATTATCAAATCAGCACGTGGGAAACAACGAGCAATAATGTTTTAATTCACTACAAAATATTATTTTTCAATAAAAAATGAATTAGTGCTTTTCACCACGAGTTTCACCTTGCAGCTTTTAAAAACTAAAATATTCCATCTTATCATCGTTTACATATTTTGAATAGTTATTTTTTATACCATAAGGAATTTAAGTAGCATTTACTACAGCTCTTGCAAGACATATGAATGCTCTGTACAGAGGCGTATCTTTTGTTGTCCTCCAATTCTGTTGGGGTTTTGGCATTGTCTGAATAATCTTTGCGGTGTAGGTACGACACTGACCGGCAAGGGGATTATAAGTAATCCAATAGTTATTTAGTTAGAAGAATCTATACCTGCGCGATCGCTCGCCACCACGTTTGGCGCTTGCAGTATCAAACTTCAAGAAATTGTGCCAAACAAAGACTGCTCCTATAGTTTCAGAAACCGCGCTTTTGACGTACTTCCACGGAAAATCTTCTGCATTAGAGTCTCCGTCAAGTTTTTGGTGTGAATATTCCATGATAAAGTCCGCAACCTCTTCATAGAGAAAAACATAGATTTGTCCAAGTATCCTTATAATCTTCGAACATTTTTATCATTTACGGAGCCTGTATGTTTCCAAACCGCAATGGTTTAGATGTTTGAATGCGTGATATGAAGAAATGTAGGCACAGGGTTGGCATCCTGATCGCGGTGATAATTTTTATTCTATTATATTGTGATATTTTTATTTAAATAATTCAATATTTATCGATGTCATGTGACGTGTTCATTATCCACATGCACCCATTATTCACTGGTGAATAATGTACGTCATGATACTTGGAAAAGTACACGTAAAATAATAACATTAACAAAAATTGTTTTATATTCCAGCGTACTAATTCCATCGTAGAAAAACCTCTCCACGGTCCCCGATTTATCAATGGGCTCATTTAAACAATTTTTTTATTTTACCATTTGGAAGAGCATATCATTTTGAGACTTTGTGCCAAAAATTAGACGTCAGCGAGACTCCTAAGTCTCCTGAAAAAAATTATAAACATCAAACAGCGCTCCTCTCCGAATTTCAGGTGTGACGTCATCGCATATGAAATCTCTCCAGAGAGCGGATACCGCGCCGATCGGTTTTCGGTTAGAGCTAGTAACAGTATTTTGCTTGCTTATATGCTTATTATTATACGTTTTATTAAACTCTGTTGTGTTTGTGAAATAAGAACGTTTAAAAATAATTGAAACTATTCGACACAATGGACCAGAACCAGAGTGAAAAAAGCTATAAATATTGAGCGGTTCGAATGTAAAAGTACTACGATTAAAACATCTAACAAAACAATCATTTCTATT
>CAJUYG010000508.1:149881-172164 GCA_910591675.1 Galerucella calmariensis
GTTTATTCTGCTTATTTAATTAGATTCGGTCGACATTACAGTTGAAAAAAAATTCATTCGTTCAGGCCTATTAACAAGTTACATTTTCATTTTTATTAAATTAAATTTAATTAATTAAAGAAAATATAGTTTAATTATCATAATTCAAATTTATTGACAATGAATTAATGTATGTCAAGTAAAGTAAACATACCATTTATAGGAAATATAAAATTCAATCTATAGTATCATCCTCTTCGCTGGCCATACAAGAATCATCCGAAGACTCGTCGAGAGAGATCACTATCGGTTCTATAGTTTGTTCTATGAGGTTATCTAAAACCCACATTTTATCTTCCTCTTTAATTACATGATTCACAGCATCTCTCCGGTTCTCTTCAGTTATTGTTGTCAATTAGTACTTAATTAGTTCACGAACATCTTTCATTTTAAATGTTTTATTATGTCTAGCTACATAACCTTTCATTTGGGCCCATATTAACTCTATCGCATTTAATTCACAATGGTATGGCGGCAAACGAAGCACTGTTATCCCACGATTCTTGGCTATTTCATCAATAACAAACTTTTAAAATTGTAGCTTGTGATCTGAAGCAACCTTTAAAAGTTCTTTTTTCAACATATCATCTTCAAATGGTTTATCTTTTACGATTAACCAGTTTCTAATATCAGCTTTTCTCCAAGAGGTAGATGGAAGATTTTCTGTTAATCGCGAATGATAAGTGGCATTGTCCATGACGATTACAGCATTATTTGGAATTAATTCGACCATTTGTGTAAAATACTCTTCAAAAACATCTGCAGTCATTTCTTCATGATAGTCTTTGGTTGATGTTGACTGAAACTCCAGTAAACCACCTTCAACGAACCCTTGATTGCATCCAATATGCGTTATTATTAGTCGGCGACCTTTACCGATAGGAGTTTTCAGTCCAGTAGATAAACCTTCCATGAAAGCTTGACGACTGGTTTTAATACTTTTGTCCTGCTATATTTTTTTCACTTAATGTCCTCCATTGTGCCATGTCTCATCTAGATAATAAATTTGTCTTCCCTCCTGTCTGTATTTTCGGATATCTCGTAAATACTGTCGTCTCCAACATATTATTTGCTCGTTGTCGATTAGCACTGATTTGCGACTTTGCTTCTCCCAAGTAAAATTTAATTTGTGTAATATTTTCCACAAAGTTTTTCGCCCTATGTTAGGCAAATTCTCGTCCTCCTTTACCATTCTTAGAATTATGTCGAGGGTTGGGATCTCTTTTTCAAAATATAATTCGTGTACTTTTCTTCTTATTGTATTTTGCATATGTTCATCAAGGTCAAGTGGTTTTCTTCCAGTTGACTTTTTAGGTGGAGATATATTTCCATTTTTCCTCTCCCTTAGAAGCCTGTAAATAGTAGATTCACTAACTCCTGTCATATTGGAACATGTCGAAACTATATTTCTAACAGTAGCAGCCGGCATTTGATGTACAACAGCATCATGCACATTTAACACTACAGTCTTCGTTTGTAAACTAAGCACGTGAAACCAATATGTTTTAGCACCAATGAAACAATACCTGTTGGGCGCTAATGAAACAATTAAAGTTTAAAGTTGGATGATGATGAAAAACTAGATTTTTAAAATTAACAAAAAAATGATTTTAGGTTGTATTGTAGGTTCTTGCCTAACTAACCACTTAAATTTGGTAGCAACTAGGCCAGTTCGCAGGACTTAGTTACTAATTGATCTTAAACAAAAAAATTAGAAAAGAAAAGAGAAGGCAATTTTAGGGCGCCACTAATTTTCTTTCCTAAAAGAAAATTAGAAACAAAATCAAATTTAAAAGTTAGCTAACTTTAATCTGTTAAGAGAAAAATGAAAAAATACGTTTCTGTATAATAAATAAAACTAAAGAAGTAAAATAATGTATATATTAAATTCCAATTACAAACAAAATAGGTTAGTAAGATATAAATAAAAAATAAATACTTAGAGTATAGACTACTTTTGAAGATGATGTCGATGGAGATATTATCCAGTACAGCTGGAGAAATCTGCAACTTAGCCTGGGACTGTGGTCTTCCACTATTGACTTATTGTAGTTTCACCATGAAACCGCTTCTGGCAGGTTTAAAAAACTTTTTGTCTACCAGGCACTGCTAGTTTTCCAGGTACTGTTAGTTTTCCAGGTACTGTATTTATTTAGGTACTGTTTTTCAGGTACTATTAATTTTTCAGGTACTACCAGCCTTCTAGGTATTGTGCCCCAGAAACTGTGCAGTAATCCAGATACTCAAGTAACAAAAGCAGGAAGGATTTTAATTTCAACAAACTAAGTTTCACGTGGATTACTGCACAGTTGTTGTATCGTCAACAAACGATGAGAGAAGCCCCGCCGGGACCTTTCTCATCCGTATTTAAAGGACATTCGAAATTTTAAATTTCGCGGTAAAATACCTCTTGAATATTGATTTTTGGTCTTCTAGTTCATTCCACCACAAATCACAAAAGTTAAATAATTTATTAAATATTTGAAGGAAATATTTTTAGATAATATATATAGACTATTCCACCAAAAATCAAAATTCTGAAGTCATTATTGCACATTTTTATTTTCTGAAATGTTAACTAACAAAGTTAACGTTTCACACGCTCTTACACTTTACTGGGGTGAAACTTGAAGACATTTTTCACAACACAGTTAATACTTATGGAACGTAAGCGACTCTGAGCAAAACAAATTATACAAATTTGGGCGAGACCAAGTTTCACTGTATATACCTGCAAAATTTCTAAGTAGTCATTAGGACAATCCCTAGTAGGACCCTATTGTAATGTTTCTTGGAAATTATCAAGTTGTTTTAACCAACCGAATTTAGATTCATATTACCTTTATATCAGATCGGGTATAAAATTAAATAGTAAATAAATTCCTTATATGAACGGTGACGCTTATGGTTTACTACCTGACTAGCATCTGTGACCTTTTCGCGTGCTGTCAGACAATAAGAAACAGACTATAGTTCCGTCGCGCATACGGTTTACAGCTATTCTATGGTCCGAACCCCCGATCCATGCTATCAATTCCATTGGCTTAATGCTCAAGTGAAGAGTGCGTGGGAAAACCGGTGGAAAAGTGCAAAAACTTAGATAAACGAGGTCAAAAAGCCTATATTACCCAAAAATCGTCGTGATCAAGTTCTTCTAACTAGACTACGCCTAGGCCTCACTTGACTAAGACACAGTCATTTTTTCAGCAACGATCCCGAACCAAAGTGTGGCTATTGTATTGAAACGCTAACTGTCAAGCACCTTCTCATTCAATGTCCATAATTAATGCCAGCAGGCGCAGCTTCAATCATGTGAATTAGCGGACTTACTAGGGCCTTCACGAAATGTGCAAAGCTTGAAGGCGTTTCTTAAATCAACCGATGTTTTGAACCTTATATAAATTTTTTTTGCAACTTTTTGTCTACCTCAATGACGCTAATGACCTCTATGGTCGATGCATATCAATAATAAAAAATAAAAATTCCAATGGTACAGACTTTAGAATCATAAAGCTATACCACCATGCAGCATACATTTTATATCTATAGTCTTGCTACATTCGAAAATTCCAACAAAAGGTAACCTTATTTTTGTTGTTAGAACAAAAAATCGTTCTCCAATTTTTTCCCTAATTTAAAATTTTATTCAACAACAGCAATTTATGCTGGCTCTCTGGTGTTCAAATGGTGTTATTCTGAGTTTTATTGCTGAATTCAGTTGCTTCACTATTATATTCTCTCTCCATTCCTTACACAATAATAAAGAAACTTGTTTACTTATAACGCTGGACAAGTGTATTATTTTCACTAGAGTGGAATAAAAATGCTGAAGAGCACAGTTTTTTTTCTTCTAAATTTCTTTATCAAGTGCGAATGTTACAATACGAGTTGATTGAAATTATTTTTTAGGTCGTAAGATTTAAAGAAAGAGAAAAAAATTTCTTGGAAAATTTAGACAAATTTTATAGAAAAAGTCGAACTAAAAAAGTGACAACTATAATCATAAAAGGATAAAATATAATATCATACATTTTAATAAACCCACCAGCAGGTAGAGTTTGTTCAACCAATGTGTGCCGTTACGTCATACATTGTCCAGCCTGCTCTCTCGTTCTTGAAATGGATGAGACGGAATTATGACGTCATCAAAGTATTTTTCATCTATGGTCATCTATGTTACTTTTGACAGTTCAATTGCCATATTTTGGGAACAATTCTTAACATATGTCATTGATTATAATTTTAAGGTTAAGCACAGATTATAAAGAGAACAGATACGAAAGCTTGACTGAGAACAGTAAAAAGAGAGAGAGATGGGTGGAAATACCCATTTAAATGCCCATAGTCTTATGACGAATCCGTTCGGGCTGCTTCGCGAAATTTGTCAACAGGGTTGTCAATTTGCATAATATTTCCTTCAATTTAAGATCATAGGTCAAATATTTTATAAGCATTTTTTTTAAGTGTGATAGTTATACAGATACAAATATTCGATAATTATAGTCAAAGGCACTCTTATCGTGCGGGTCATACGATTCATCAAAGACATACTCACAGTTTATGTTTTTTTTTTATTACGTTTAATCATAACTTCCAAATAAAGTCCGTAAGATAAATAAGACAGACTTATGCAATTTTGACGAGAGAAAAAAGGATATGGATTTAGTTTTCAGCGATTCTAAAAAGTCTTTCACCAGCGAAGTTTTTATTTAAATGTCAGTTTGACAATTCAAAGTGATAAGATGTAGCTATCTTGGTACGTCTATGTAGCTATCTTCATGTTAGTTAAAATAATCTTCTTCTTCTTCTCTCCGGGTGTATTTGTTATCTCACATTTTGGTAACCTCTGTGTTTTTTGATTTGATACATATGGTGACCTTTGAACCCGCACGATAAGAGTGCGTTTGACTATACTTGTTTTAAATCAATTTCATTAACATTAAAAGAATTATACAATTAAAAAGATTATAATGTATAAAAATCATACCATAAATATATACTTTTTTCACAAACCACATCCTTGGCAACCATGCACAATAACGGTGACGGCTAACCTAACCTAACATAATCAAAACGTCAAAACATGCTCAAAATCACTTGTAATCTGTACTTTAAATTCATAACGCCATTTTTGTTTGCTTCATTGTTTGAAGGTGTTCAATCGGCGATATTAATTGTGTTATTTGACTAATCGATTGTGCGTTGTGGTAATATTAACTATAAAAATATAGTTGTATAGATTATTATTCTTATAAAATGAATAAACATCATGGCAAAGTGTATTGTTCATACAGAGACTGTCCAAATAAATTTTATTCGGAAAGAAAAATAAAGCTCTTTCGATTTTCAAGGGATGAGAGTATATAATTTAATATCCCGGCCTATGATTATAGAAGTTTTAAAGTTTTTGATATTAACTTTGGTGCTACAAATTATTATCAAAATTCCCCCTTGCATAGGTGTATATGGTATCCCCTCTGATAATAAATAGATTAAGAATTGTTTGTACTTAAAAATTTGGTTGATTTTTGTAATTATTTCTGTTATCTAAAAATGTATTTATTAATTAATCTCCCAAGAGTAATGACTATTTATAACAAATCATAAGAATGTACATATAGGTATTTAATAAATACATAAATATATATTCGATTATGATTATTGTTTTAATTCATATCGAGTTAAAGGTCCAAGGTCATTGACGACGGAGCTGAAAATCGTTTGATGTTTTACCGGGATTCGTATCTGTTCTCTTTATAATCTGTGGGTTGAGTTTAAAATAACATTCAACTAATATAAGACATACGTAAAACAGCAGAATACGTCACCGATTATGACGTAACGGCAAAGGATGGTTGAACAAACTCTACTTTAAGCAATTTTTCCAGGTGGTTTTATCCCAAACAGAGAGTTGATACAATACACCCACCCTTCTCTAAGTTACATCATAGCAAAACGGAAAGACAGGAAGGAAATAATTAGATTCAGGAACCTGCTATTCGCTATGGTCGCTAAAAAGTAACCAAATCGGATATTATCATGTTATTATGTTATCAAACCATTTCATTATTTTCAAATTTTGCCCACTCCACTCAAAAACTTAATGATCTCCAATGACTTAATGCTGCTGATCGGCTGGATGTATTCACCCCCTTGAAAAATTCACTAGTCTCGCCAATGCTGCCGTCACTGCGATAACTGTAGTAGACTCCGTTTCACATAAGGAGAACCCACTAGAAGTCTAGAAGTTGCAGTCGTATGCGCATACGACTAGTAACTAGTAACTGTAACTAACAAAATTTGAAATCTTGTTCGCTTATACGCTTGATAACTTACTACATACGAAATTGAGTGAATATTTACTGCGAAAAATAGTTCCACAATTTTATGACATGTTTTTTATCAATAATGAATGATATTTTATGCAATATTGAGGAGGGGGAAGTCTTCGAATATGAAAAAATAAAAAAAATGTGAAAGAACAATGAGTGGTAGGACTCAAGGTAGAAGGGCAGAAGAAGGTAGAGCCCCCCCCTCAAAACCGAGACACAATCCCCTCACAAACCAACGCACAAACAGAAGACAGACGTCAACAAGTCGAACAATCACTGAAATTCAGGTGGGGGGTGGGGTTTTATCGGTTCCCCATTCTTAATTTTAAATGGGATGCTATTTTTTAACAACAATAATTGTCAGTGAAAAATTTGGAGCCATTTTTCGCAAAAACCGCGATTGTAAATATTTACCCAAATTTGTTTTTAAAATTCCGGTTACAGTCAAAAAAATAAACAAATATTATTACTATGGCGCAAAAGTTGATCTCCACGTGTCAACGATGAGCAGCAGCAGCAGCAGCGATCGCAAAGATAACAGGGACGGACTAAGCAATTAGTCAATAGTACATATTAGAGCAATGAAACAGGTTTTTTCTCCGATTGGCAGCAAATATTAATTTTGCTGACACATATCAACCAGCAAAGTATTACTTTTCCTGCCTAGGCAGCAAAGTGATTATACTCAATTGGAATAAAACATTTGACGTAAACATTTATTGGCAATTATTACATAACACTTTTAACAAGAATTTAAAAACATATGTTTAGTTGTTATTAACATTGATGGTAAAATTACTACAATTTTGAACGAATAGGCCACCTTTAATTTCCTCAGATAATTTGCAAATACAATATCCTCCTATATCATTATGAACAATCGGAGAAAAAATTATATGTTCAACTCGGCAGCAAAGTAGATTGACTGCCTTAGCTGAATTCCTAGCCTCGCTACGCTCGGCTATGAATTCAGCCTCGGCAGTCAATTTACTACTTTGCTGCCTAGTTAAACAAATAACTATTAACTGTCCCAAAACTCGATTTATTCTATTCCTAATATTCCTAGGAAATACATTTTTATCTTCTGTATCCGATTACAGCAAACAAACATTAAACGGTTCGAATGAACCCACATATTTATTCGCTAAACCGTTAAATTGAATACGGACTTGCTCAATTGTTTATATTGGGCGTAAATTAAATCTGAACATAGGATAGTTGTTGGATAAGGAATATTTTCATATACGTCTAAAAATGTTATTGGTTCAATAAATTGTTTTATTTAATATAAAACGATCCTGATAAACAAGCCAATATTTCTTCTTATTTTTGCTTGTGTATTTGAAGTACACAATTTTTTCTAGGGAGCCATCGACACCGCCCCTCCGCAATGCCGTGCAAATTCTGACGATACGCTCCCTATTACAAATTACATTGTACAACAATAACTGAACAATACTTGTGTGATGCTCAGCTACTGAAAATCTTAACACCCGATAGGAGCGGGTAAACATATAACACGGCTCTTTCAACTGCGCATGACTCAAGACTTTGCCAAATTTAGTAGTAACATAACAATATTGAAATAAATATGTAAATATCAGAAAAATAAAACTAAAAAAAAACAAGAAAACCCAAGCCCAAACCCGGTTGATCAAAGTGTAACTATGTATAGAAATATCAGAAAATAAGAAATAAAAAACTAAAAAAAGGACAAAAAAACCAGCACCTAACCGGGTTTCGAACCTACGACCTCTGAGTTGTAAGCTCAATACCCCACCAACTGCGCTAATCAGCTCACATTCAGTCACATCGAATAGAAGGTTAAAGGCTGCTTAGACGCATGCGCACCTCAACTACTAAATTTGACGTGGTGGTCGGAATATGTAGTTTAAACCACGTTTAACATCTTGAGCAAGTCTTGAGCCATGCGCAGTTGAGAGAGCCATATTGTATGCTTACCCGCTCCTCACACTATTTTGAAAATTCGCAGAGGTATAGAGGTAGATATTTATTTAGTGTTTGTTGTTTATTTTGGATTTTTACTTTCCAAATTTATTATTTTCCAAATGGATGCTAATGCGATTTTATGGAAATATTTGAACGTAGTCATCATCATCAACATCATCATCAAGTGAAGACGATGTTCTTCTTGATGTGATCAATAATCTTATAATTCCAGAAGCCTTACAAGATAATATTTAAAACGAAAACTTTGTGGAGGAGAGACTGTCCCTCAATATAATGAGAAGCAGTTTGTGCAACAACAGGTTATTTTTTTGGTCAATATAAAGTAACAAAAAGGTTAGGTTAGTTTGGTTTGATAGACTATGCGGGATGTTCGGGTTTTTTCAGACTTTGATCAACTTTAAACGGTCGGATAATAGTTCTTAGGTCTAAATAAAGTACGCAACTAGCTCTGCGCAATTCAAGATTGGTTTACGAACTGTCCAGAAACAAAAAAGGTAGAACGTGTCGCGGGACACACGGTAGGAACTTTAGTTCCTTTTAAGCAAAAGTTATGTAATACATCTGACGTTAAAGATAAACATTTTGCATATTCTTTGGTGGTTGAGTAGCCAGCACACCAGACTCTCACGCGATAGACCCGGGTTCGATTCCCCGTGAGAAAGTTTTTTTTATTGTTAATTTTATTTTTAAATAATTATTGTGCTTGATATTAATAGCGACAACAGGTAGACCTTTAAAATATTTAGCAGAATATTCATTATTATAGATAATGCTGGTACGATACCCTTCATGAGGGAGTCCGACAGGCAACATCTACTTATAACAGCATCGTATATTTAAAAAAGGAAGCCGTAGCATTATACAAATTGGACATTCAAGAACTGTACGTTTACCACAAAATTAGTGAAAACATGGAATTGAATTGTTAAATTTTTAATTTGAAGTTATATTACAGTTTATAGAAATTTTTATTTTCTAGATTTTTTCCTAAGTGGGTCGTAGAAAAAATATGCTGCTCGACTCGTGTGGATTGTCTATATCGCACTTAAACGATCGCACTTCGCCCTCGTGCGATATGGCCATCATATCCACACTAGTTGCACAAACTACAATTTCTTTCAAAATATGCCCTTTTACATTTAAAAACAACCTGCCAAATATCAAATCAATTTATCCATCCATTTTAAAGTTATCGAATTAAAACATTCAAGATTTCAAAATTTCAACATCCTGTATTTCGAAAAGTAAATGTGCTTAATCGCGCAAAAAAATTATGGAAATAATAGTAAAAATCTATCCGAACAAATTCAAGTAGATCACCAGCACTGCGAATACCAGCTTTGCATAGAATTTTAATATAGCATTGGTGGTTTAGTGGTAGAATGCTCGCATTCCACGCGGGCGGCCCGGGTTCGAATCCCGGACGGAGCATATGAATCGCTGCTTCGTAAACGAGAGAGAGACTAAGGAGGCACAAGCACGCAAGCAAGGCACATAACGAAGCAATGTAACATAACGTAGCGTAACGTAACGCGTAACGGTCAGATCTTTTGCGTCGCGACCCCTGGTCGCTCAAACATAACCTGACGTAAAGAACTAAAGTTCCAAAAACCGAATAAAGCTCTATAATTTCTGGTGCATCATAATAGCTGGTGATTACTTGCATTAAGCCTGAGTTCTCTGGCTCTAATCAGATTATTAATACCAGAATAGTCGAGTATTTATTAAGGTCTTGAAGAAACTTATCAACTTTTCTGAGCACACATTATTAAATATACGTTTAAAAAATAACCACTCTTTCCTCAGTGAATTTTAAAATCACCGTGTCGTTATTGTAATTCTCGATCTAAGTTATTACATCTTATAAGATCCACAGGATGAGTTTGGCCATCAGCCAGTCCGTTACTGGCTGTCTGGATTGAGGGAGGAGTAGCAGGAACACATCGATCGAGATGATATCCAGGCGGCAGCGACGGCAGCGTTCGATGACGTCATCTCTGACACTACGCTCTAACTACTACAAGGTCCTCTTGGCGGAACTTATTTTACGTTGCAATGCAGCCTTTTAATTGTTGTTAAGCTTGTTACACCGTCATTATGAAAAAGTGCTACAACTATGAATTTCTTTGTGTCAAATATCTCGACAAGGTCGAGAGATTCTATCGGATTATCGTAAATTGATTTTCGTGGATGGTTATGAATGGGAGGCCAATTTGCGCAATGCTTATAAGAATCTGTGGAATAATTTTAATTTTAGCAAATTGCAGCTCTAGTGAATATAATTCAACTGCATATAACTATTTGACAATTTGAATTGATCAACGAATATGTTACAGAGAAATTTTAATTATTTCACCCGTTTTTATCTATCGCCTATAACATTGTCCATTGAAATATAGAAAAATTATACTATAATTTGGCAAGTTTATTTGAAGCTACGAGGCATCGGTAAGAGGCGAGGGAACATAGCGAATATCTGTCATAAAAGTACAAATGGCGTACGGTACCTATTTTACCAAGTAAAATTGAAAATACAAAGGTAACTCACAATACCAACGCCACTGGATAAATCAATATCAGTCATTTGAGGAAGTGAGAGGGAAGAACACACGCAAGCGTTTGCCAATAAGAAGTCAGCTGGTCAGGCCTTTCGATAAAAATCACCAATTATGTAATTCGGAGGGTGTGGTAATTATGGTTTTTGTACAACGCTGCCAGAGCTTGAAGAAGCCCATAACAAATTTGGAAAAGTGCTCATCTCTTAATATTCATAAATTGAAAAAATAATGTTAATAGAAAAAATCCAAGGAAACAAGCACATTAAAGAACTAACGTTTAATCATATTGTTAATATTGTGAATAATAAAAAGTCCCTTTTCTAATTATTATCACTACATTCTTAGCTTTTACCTTTCACGGCTTCAGATAAACTTGCCAAAGTATACTTTCGATCTTTTTTGGATTGGTGGCTTAACAATTTTCTTCCTAAATACATCAGACTTTGGTGGAAAGTGACGTAATTACTCTGCACCATAAGAAAGCACATATCTGTCGGTTCTGAGAGGAAGAAACAGTTTCAAACGTAACCTTAAAATGTGAAGCACTCATTCTCCTAGTACTAGAACCAAGAGCACAAAAAGCACAAGTGCTGATATGCTGAGGATGCGAAACCTATGTTGGATGTGCTGGTGTAATCAATCAACTCTTCCCTTGTCCTTAATATAAGTACATAAAAATGTCTGAGGTGACCTTGTATGAATGTATGTATTTTGGGGTGATATCCACCTAAAAGATCTATTTTTGCCCCCTTACTTCTACTTAGTTTCTGAGGAGAGAGGAATTTTAGGATATCTGCATGCTACAACTTTGGTGAATGCTGCTCCTTTATCCAGGTGCTGTGCTCTAGGATTCCGAAGAGCTGGGCAGCTGGAAAGTATATAGATGGAGGTTTCTTGTTCCTTGCCACAAAATCTACATTCTTCTTCCTCCACTATTGATTGAGCTTTTTAAGGAGCCCATTCTGGCAACAATGTCCCGTTAGGATCCTTAGCGCAGTTTTACTTTGACTTATGCATTCATTTTATCTCAATAGGTTGTCACCCAGAAGAGTCTTTGATTGTATAAGTCCTACTAGATCTTTCCAATGGTCAGATCTTCTTGTTTCCTCGGCTTTGCCTATTTCTCACAATATTACATTGGGGCTGACTCCGCAAAAGGGTTCAGGCCACCAGAAAGGTATTTCAGTCCCCGTCTTTGCTATTTCATCTGCTATTTCATTTCCTTCTATTCCAGTGTGTCCTGGAATCCATAGTAAGGTCACTATACTGTTCTCACCTAGTTCATTGAGTTTGTCTTGGCATTCTCACACCGTTTTGGAACTGATTACACAAGAGCTCAGTGTTTTAATGGCTGCTTGACTATCCGAGATTATGACAATCCTTTGTTTTTTGTATCCTTGGTAGAATGGATTTCACAAAACAGTGTATTTCAATCTTCTCTTTCTCTAAACCTATATAGTATCTCGTCTCCTATTTAAAGAAACTTTTATGTCACCTCATGCTAATCTACTGAATATTTCAACCATCACAAACAGCAGTTTTTCTGATCCTCAACCAAATGGTTGTTTGGTTCTCCTTGTGGCTCCTTTGTATATTTTTCAGCAAGCACTTTCAAGCCTACAGCTTTTTTTGAATGTTCTTGAAACTGTGATATTGTGAATTGTTTTCATATCGCAGCTTCACTAATTACATGCAATAAATAATGTTCAAGGTTAAATTAAACTTGATATGGTCCTAGCTTATCATGTACCTTTGACAATATCAATATCATTATCCAGAGCACATTCGGTTTGAATCTGGATATATATTTAGTATTAAAACAGGGATATCAACTATAAATAAGTTATTCAGCATAATTCTACAATTAGCTCTGAAAAAACGCAACAAATTGGAGGCTGGAGATATTTGTGATGCTCTTGTAGAAGTCAAAAGAAGCTGCTGCTTTGGTTCAACTGATCATTCCTAAATTTCACCATTTTTCGGAAATGACAAACATCTTTTCCAATTACTCTTTTTTTTTAGTTAATGAATTCGGATTGGATGGATTTAAAAATGTGATATTCTATACGCAGGATTTACTGGAATGGGATTATTTTCAAAAAATAAAAAAAAAACATAAACCACTTGGTGGCTTTGTGATAAGGGTGGATTGAGCTGAATACAAAACGATTTTAAAAAGGTTCTCAATATTTCACATATAGAGCTTCTCGATGCAGGTCAGTGTTTTATGTTTAGAAGAATTTGAAATTAAGGTTAAAAGGTTATGGCGGTTTTGTCGTGCTGTATTTTATATTTGTGACATGTTTAAATAATTAGGTATTGTTTGCTTCTCTATGGAAAATGGTTATTTATGATACAAGTGCTTGAAGTTATACTTTGGCGCACGCGAAAATGCAGGGCACGAACGTAACGAGTGCCTTCTTCGCAACTCGTGCGCAAAAGTACTTCACGCACAAGTGTCATATAAAACTTTATCTACACCACATCCACATGAAGAAAAAATAAAAAAATGTGCTCTGAAGGGGTTAAAAAACATAAAAATAAATTTTCCATAAACAAATATATACCTATTTTGAAATGTAACAAATTCATCATTTTACTAATTCAAACCAATTTTCACCTATCTTAAGATTTATAATGTTTTTTTTTAATTTTTGACATTTAGGGGTAGTTTTCACCCCTAAGAAACAATCAGGATTCGTCGGCATGACATGATATATAAAGCAGAGGGTGAGTTGAGCCTAATCCCAAATTTTTATGCAAATCAATCAGAGGCGAAATCATTTTTTAAGGATTCGTGATTTTTTTTACACTAAGCTGTAACAGGTGCTGCTTTTTAAGGGTTTAAATATGATGAAATTGTATTCCAAAGCTAAAAACAATCATTATTCAACTTATCCAAACCAGGAATCAGCCCCAATGTAATATTGGAAAAAATAAGTAAAGCCGAAAAAAAGAGAAGATCTGACCATTGGAAAGATCTAGTAGGGCTTATACAATCAAAGACTCTTCTGGGTGACTACAAGCTGTTGAGATCAAAAGAATGCATAAGTCAAAGTAAAACTGCGCTAAGAGTTTTGACAGGGATCCTAACGGGACATTGTCGCCTGAATGGGCACCTGAAAAAAAAATAGTGGAGGAAGAAGAATGCAGATTTTGTGAAATGGAAGAATAAACCTCCATCCACATACTTTCCAACTGCACAGCACTCCAGAATCCTAGAGCACAGCACCTGGGAGATTACTGGATAGAAGAGGAACATTTGCATAAGTTGAAGCCTGCAGACATCCTAAAATTCCTCCGGGAAATAGGACTAAAGGAACTACTAGTTTCTGAGACTCTCCTCAGAAACTGAGTAGAAGGGGGCACAATAGATCTTTTAGGTCTCAGTGAATGTCACCCCAAAAATCACACATACATACATACATATCCAAACCAAATCTTACCCATTTTCAAGTTTAAAATGTTATTTTATAATTTTTGACAAATAAGGGTAGTTTTCACCCCTAAGAATCGTTTAGCGCCCTTCGGTGCGATTTATATTTTGAACCTTCGGCTATCACCTACCTCCTGTTAAAATTTCAAGTCAATCCATGCTGGACGAAAAAATTGCGAGGTTTTACCTTTTTTTGAGCTTCATTCCCTGTACTAATTATTCGAAACGCGTTACAAGTTTAAGTTGAACAGAGTTTCAAATAAAGGGAAGATTTAAACAAATTAAATTGTTTTATTCAATCGTGTCAATAATCTAGGCCTGAATAAAACTTCAATAAATAATTGAATATGTTTCGTTAACGTGTTCATATCGTCGAAAGTATGAGGAAATTATTCAATGTCATTTGACCCATACTGAATTATCAAAATTGAAGGTAACAGTCAATGCAGAAAGGGGATGCCCCAAGGAATTAAATTATTATTTCGCTCAAAAATTTTATGACAACTTTCTCAAGCTTGTTGCTTGTAGGCAACAAGGTTTCGAAATCTGCCATAAAATTTTTTCGAACAATTATCAATGTCCTTGGGTTATTACTACTGAATATTAACCTGAACAGTTTGATGGGAAATAATAAACTTATGACAGCTGCCGGACCTGTTTGGACCAACTACAAGTTAATTGGAATAACATGGATCCTCAAGCTTAAAATTTCAATTTCATCACTATAACATAAGAAACTTTTAAAAACAAAGTTATAATATTAATTGAATTAGGAATTGGAGTAAAAATTGTTCTGTCTGTTCTCAAGTGATACAATATTGATTTAAAAAATTATCCCTCATTTTCTGATACCATTTGACCACAAAAATTATTCTCCCCCGTCCGCTGCATATAAACTTTTTTTATTGAAAAGTAAGGAACAAAACAAGATGTCCATCTTCCCCGAAAGCGTCAGAAGCAGAAGTAACGAGTGATTTTTAGGGGTGACCCACCCCTAAGTCCCCACAGATATGGGTCTGTGGTGCACGAATGCCATATAAAAGGGGCGCCGGTAGCAGCGTCCCGACGACACACTGAAAAGCGATGTTGCCGAGTTCGTTTAGATTTTCATTGACCGAATTCCATTTAATTTAATTTCATCCGCAATCATTTAACCAGAAGGCTTAATATTAAATTTATTTTTGTTTGTTTTAATCGCTGAGACTAATTGGAATAATACGAAACATAAATAAGGATAATATAGAAATTGTTCGGATCTATCAATTACGACATTAAGTCGCACAAATATTTCTTTTTTTGTGTGTATAAGTTTTTAATTTGAAAACTTGGATAGATAGATTTAATGAGGTGGCTAATGAGCCTATTTCACTGCGACCATTTCAGATGTATTGTGATCCTCTGAATCTAGATTACATTTTCAAGTCAAGACTGAATCTTTCATGTAATTTCTTGCCGGTGTCTTCTCATCACACATTCGCCAGGCTGTCGCACTCTTCTAGGTGACAGAATCTGCACATGGTTTCGTCTATCAACCCCATTATTTTTGCGTGCCTGTTAAGCTTAGAGTGCCCTGTAAACATATCTTTTACGGCTTTGATAGTTTTCCTATCTTTGTTTATTAAGTTTGGCCTGAAAGTTGGCGAATGTCGTCTAATGAACTGTTTCTAACTCTGTCCTGGTGAGATTGCCCACAACTACAGATATTTTTGTGCTCGCCTTTGATGCTTGATAGGTCTTTATTTCAGTTTTTCGTTGGATCATATACGTTGATATCGGAAAACAACAAATCGATCTGGAGATATCATGGAAGAGAAAATGAAGTTTTCAAATTAGTAAATAAAAATTGTACCGTTATATTTCTTGCTCCATTTTCGGTGATTGATTTTTTGAATTCATGCAGTTATCTAGAAGCAATTAAATCTAACAATATACTATTCAGTAGTCGAGTCTTTTTCCGATGTAACTAATGGATTTCAGTTGTCATCAGTCCGGGATTAAACTCACAGAGTTCTCGGACGGAGTTATCTACCTTGTACTGATGAGTTGATACGTTTAACTTGGTAATTCATTGTCTGTCGGGGCATGTAGAAGTAGTTGTTTCTTCTAAGCAACCGGTGACGTTTTTGAGAATATTTTCAGAACTTTGTTAATAGTATATAGAAATACTCTAATCTTGCTCTAGACAAAGAAATATCTCCAAATTGGATCACATGAGTAAAAAAATGGTCTTGTCATGATTTTAATTCAAGGCTATCTCGAAGTAAACGAGCATTCTTAGCGATTTATGCATCTCTGCAATCTCTGTATAATTAATATACTATATATTATACGCATTTTTCAAACCACGATCTCCGTAGTAAAATGGTTCAAACAAAACTATGGAATTTCAATTCCCGGATTCTGAATTGGAAAAACAATCTTTATTAGTAAATTTCATCATGAAGATTTCATGTTTTCATTCAGTAAACATTGTTAACATGAATTTTGTTTGCTTTTTTTTTTTTCACTTTTTGGTGTTCTAGCTCAATCAAATGTTACAGGTCACTCATGTTGATGGGCCTAATTTTTTTCAAAAAATCAACTGAAATCTGAACTTCAAACTGCGCCTAATACGATTTCACAAACAGGACCACTTCTCGATATTTTGCTTCGCGTTATAAATATCGGAAAAGGTAGAACGTATCGCGGGACACACGGTAGGAACTTTAGCTCCTTTTAAGCAAAAATTATGTAATACATCTGACGTTATAGATAAACATTTTGCATATTGCTCGGTGGTCGAGTAGTAAGCAAACCAGACTCTCACGCGGTAGACCCGGGTTCGATTCCCCGTGAAGAAGGTTTTTTTATTGTTAATTTTATTTATGAATAATTATTCTGCTTGATATTAATAACGACAACAGGTAGACGTTTGAAATATTTCGCAGAATATTCATTATTATAGATAATGGTACGGTACCCTTCATGAAGGAGTTCGACTGGCAACATCTACTTATAACAGCATCGTATATTTGAAAAGGGAAACCGTAGCATTATACAAATTAGACATTCAAAGAACTGTTCACCACAAAAAAATTAGTGGAAACATAAAATTGAATTGTAAAATTTCCAATTCGAAGTTATATTACAGTTTATAGAAATTTTTATTTTCTAGTTTTTTCTTAAGTGGGTCGTAGAAAAAATATGCTGTTCGACTCGTGTGGATTGTCCATATCGCACTTGAACGATTGAGCACTTCGCCTACGGCGTCGTGCTCAAACTTCGTCCTCGTGCGATATGGTCATCATATCCACACTAGTTGCACAAACTACTATTTCTATCAAAATATGCCCTTTTACATTTAAAAACAACCTGCCAAATGTCAAATCAATTTATCCATCCATTTTAAAGTTATCGAATTAAAACATTCAAGTTTTCAAAATTTCAACACCCTGTATTTCGAAAAGTAAATGTGCTAGACCCCTTAATCCTCATATCATTTTGTCCAATTTTACGAGAGAAATCTACATGCAAACGTTGTAATTACCCTTAACGTTCGAGATGCGTATACCATTTTTTGCACGATCGTATTGAAATAAATTCCGAATAAAATAATTTAAATTTCTTCGAAATGAACGAAATGTCAAAAGTGACAAAATTGGAGGCTTCGCTACGCTCAGCCTCCAAACATTGCTGTCGACCGGTAAACAACCCTTACCGTTCTTGATACTTAATATACTATATGCATTTTGGTGAAATTGTTTTTATGCTATTTATTACTTTTCGACGTCTGAACGGTAACTAAATCACTTACCGACGTGTTAAACTTAGAAACCAGTAAACACAACCTACCGTCCTGACAACCGATGCTGTAAATAAACAAAAAAGATCAATCGCGCAAAAAAAATTATGGAAATAATAGTAAAAATGTATCCGCACAAATTCAAGTAGATCACCAGCAATGCGAATACCAGCTTTGCATAGAATTTTAATATAGCATCGGTGGTTCAGTGGTAGAATGCTTGCCTTCCACGCAGGCGGCCCGGGTTCGATTCCCGGCCGGAGCATATGAATCGCTGATTCGTAAACGAGAGAGAGACTCAGGAGAGAGCACACGCACGCAAGCAGGGCACATAATGAAGCAACGTAACATAACGTAACGTAACGTAACTGTCAGATCTTTTGCGTCGCGACCCCTGGTCGCTCAAACATAACCTGACGTAAAGAACTGAAGTTCCAAAAAATGTATAAAAAATTGTTCAGATCATGCTACCCCACATAGCTAGTTTCATCACAAAAAGTTTCCATTAATTGTACTTTACAAATTTATTTTGATAATTAGTGTACCGAGGAAAGTAAAATCTTGAGACTGTGACATATTGAAGAATGTATTTCAATTTCAATTTAGATTATTGATTATATCTAGAACTATAAAATGTGACCTCTCTCCACTATTCCTTGTTTTATAGAACTTGTTTTTTACCATTTCTCAAAAATTAAAATTAAGTAGTGATACATCGGGAGACCTTGGAGACCACAGTTCAAAAAGACTGTTTCTTTCTATCCTGCGCATAGGATAATTTCGGTTCAACCATTGACAAACAATAAGCCTTGAACAGTGGATGGATGCACCGGCTAGCAGCAAATACATATCCAGTCGCACATTAAGAGGAATCTTTTCAATTGAATTGCATTGCAAAGTTCCCAATTGAAAAAAAAAGAACCAATTATACGGTCTTCTCAATTCCCACACCAGGCATAGACTTTCTGGGCTCTTACATTTGATTACCAAGTGAGAATTATCTATGGAGGAGTATCTACAATTCTTCATCATTAGTGGTACCTAATTGTTGCGTCACAATCTTTTTCAGAAACTGTCTGTCATTTGAAAAATTACCTTTGGCTCAATAACAACAGTTTAACCTTTTATCATCATCACTTTTTTCAATGCATGTAATAACTTCGGTTTATAGGGCTTGATCTTGTGACGTACAAAACATCTTCTGAATTTATAGTTGGTAATATTCATGCACGGATCTGCTCGTTTTGCCGCCAATATATCGTTATCCTCAAGATGCGGGTGTATCCGACGGGGATGACCATTCCGATAAAATTTAATAACACTGCCAGTTTCGTTGAAAAGAGCATTTACAGCAGCTGCTTTTACATGAGTAATGGGAGCACTTTGGGGATGTCTCAAGATAAACTCTGCAGCAGCTTCTCCGCTACTACGAGCATTATCACCAAACAACCGGATTATTTCGAGTTTGTCTCCTAAAGTCATTCGCGTTTTGTTTCTTTGATCCCTGACTAGAGCTTAACTGACGTTTAAAAATACTGTCAAAATATGGCACGCTAATGAACAAATTAAACAATATCTTGTAATATAATAATTGGAAAAATAAAAATGCGAGTTTTGTAATGAATTTCTGTATGTGGGTTTAAAATGATTTGTTTTTTCGGATATTTTTTCTCGATTTTTCCAATGCGGAGAAAAATATCGAATAGTGACCCCCTTTGCGAAATCTAATTCTTGTTTCTTATCACAAACACGTAGTACTTCTAGTTCTGTGTTAGGTGTTGATGAATGTTTGGCGTCAAGTAGATGATTTGCGTAATAGAGTACACGCATATTTCATATTTTGCTTGGATATTAATTTATAATAGTAAATATGATATCAAAAATTACTAATAATAGGAAATAAACCAGTTTCCATTGTAAATTACTCCCAAATTTTAAAATAAAATTCAAATTTCAATGCACTTTCCGACCACAACCCGAGGATTTCCGAACGCTACCGATGACGTGTGATGTAATAAAATTTGTTTACTTTTGTCAATTTGGCCGATATTGCATTAGGTTATGTGTAGTTGTCTGTTAATATTGTATTTTAATCAACTATTAATTGCTTCATCGACGTAAAAATATCATTTATATGTTTGTTTGAGACCATTACGTGTTCGTGTGTGCTTTTTTTATTTCTAAAAGTAAACGTAAAGTGGAAAGTTGACATAAATATTCGATATTTCCGAGGATATTTTAAAACTTTTGGAAGAATATATTTTATTTACTAGTTCAGTGTTCAGTGACGATTCTTTCATATTTTTTGAGTAAAGATATGGCTAGCGAAGGTTTTGTAAAAGCACAAATCGATGCGTGGTCGTAAGAAAATGATGTTTTTATGGTTGATTCCTAGATATATAGGTACATAACCTCAAACTATTTAAGAATAAAAATTACCAGCATAGAAGTTGTACTTTTAAGTGTATATATAATACTTGGAATACAAAGTTTTTTTTGGCTTTATCCATTTTTGAAGCTTTCAGATACAAATAAGGTGACAAGAACTCAGAGCGTGATACACGAATAAAAACGTAAACAAATGACGTCACACCATGGGGCAGCCATCTTTATGACGTAAAGCGCGGACTTTCAAATTTTATGATTTTTAAAGTCGTTTTAAAAGTAAAAGTAAAAGTTTATATTTTTTTGAAAAAATTGGCATGCAAGGTGTTAGGAGACCTGATAAAGCGTCAATTCCCACCAATAGCAAAATTTATGCTTGTACCCTATTGGATTTATCTGGCTGTTTTAATCCGTATGCTCGTAAATGTTCATTGTGTCTTATTTAGAAATTTCGACTGGTTTGACGAATATAGACGGCACACATTCCTATATCACATGCACATAATCAAGACAATTACAATATACTTAAGTAACTTTTTGGCCTATAGAAAATATTACACATCAGTCAATATCGAAATAATTATCAATATCTTTTCCTAATAATTAACATCATTCATTTATTGAATAGTGGAATTAATTAAAAGTAACTATTTTCAATTTTCATTTTACACAATAATAACATTTATAATTCGATTGAATAATCTTTGTTGTTTATATAATTCCCAGGACGATTGATAATATCAAAAGAGTGAATATATTTTATTTTATAATAATGAAATTAACTTGATATTTCAATAATTTATGCAATATCAGTAAAGGCTTTCCAGGTGAATTATATTTCCAAATAAAATAATGATTTGATACATGATCAAAGCCCAGATTAGTTAAAAAACAAATTGAATTACTCATTGATCTTCAACGTTTACAGATGGCCGAACGACGCTTTAGCGGTGTTGGCCAGCAAGCGCATACTGAAAATCACTTTAGGCACTAGTTAAGTACACTATTCTCTACTAGCATGCGAAAAAAACTCAAAAGTTAACACAAAGAAACATTTATCACTAAATACATATCGACAAATTGATTATTATTATTTGACATTCATTTGATGAGGCTTATACCAGTGCCATTGGAAATTTATTGAAGAATACGTTTCTTTTTATCATAAATTATAGCAAAATTCTAATAAATTTCCTAGTTTTTCAGTCATTTGGTAAATTACAACCATACAAATGTATATTTGAAATATTCAAATCTCAGTATACTCCCCAAAAACTTAATAAATCTACTTTCCGCACTAGTACGGAAAAGTGACTTTTTCCACACTAAAAAGAGTGCGAAAAGGTGGACAATGTGTTACAGTAAATCTGTAACGATGCTTTATTGTTTCGAACCCACGTGGTTTGCTGTCAGATGTTTCGAATTTTGATTTGCGGTTGGAGGTGATGTAACGTTATATTTGACCACTATCATTGTAATATTTAAATATCTACCGGACGGCGAGTAGCCAGTCCTTTTCTCTTATCAACATGTGATTCTCGTCGAAAACCTGTAGCACCGATCGCTTCAAAAGGCAAAATTTTTACATTTAATGTGTGACGAATAATCTACGTTGGTGAGGTTTCGTATACACTGATATTGGTCAAATCTATCAATTCTTCTCTCCTATACAGAGAAAGAAACTAAGAACACACTACGGATACGTAAATTCTTTCTCGAAGCGGAGCATGTGAACAGGAGAGGAATATATAACGTATGTCGATTGCTCATCGCATGGTTCA
>CAJUYG010000509.1:0-51407 GCA_910591675.1 Galerucella calmariensis
TTTTGCCTTAAATAAACAAGTTTGAGTAATGAAAATAAAAAATTATGTGATAAAATTTGAAGAGCGAGTTGTATTTGGGAAGATCATTTTTTTACAAATTAAAATTTTGTATTAAATGTTCAATATTCTTTAGGGTTATGGCACTGAATAGGTTTATGTACTTCGTAACACTTTTAGTTGTCAATAATGACAAATTCAAAGTAAAATTTTAACGTTTCAATCTAAACAAGGTATTATCGATAAGGAAGCAGAATTATCAGTATAATACCGAATGATTGGCTAGAATAATGTATTGCTATTGGTTAACACCACCAAAATGTCAGATTTTGACAAGTGAAAAAAATAATCAGTAGTAATAACCCAAGGACATTGATAATTGTTCGAAACAGACCGACGCTGTAGGCGGAGGTCTGTTGCCTACAAGCAGCAAGCTTGAGAAAGTTGTCATAAAATTTTTGAGCATTTATCAATGTCCGAGGGTTATTCGGATAGAAAATTTTTCACAAATTATAGTATTAAAACCAAATCGTGACATTTCGAAATATTGAATATTTGAAACTTCAAAATCGAAATAAATCAATAAGTATGTGTCCATAGCAACGTGAAAACAGCGCATGGTCTGTTATCAGTGTAATATTGACATGATTGGGTGGAATTGTTCATATGATAAAAAATGAGGAAATTTGATTGGTTCTTGGAACTGTCAAAAAATTGTCAATGATATTAATCAGCTGGAAATAATATCTTCATTTTTCTTAATATAACCATAAAGTTAACATAATGTTAAACAACGTTAAAAGTGATTGTTAGATTCTGAATTTTTTTTAATAAAATCCCATAAGATCGGCTTGTACGTGGGCCAGTCCGACATTGTCTGTGTATAAACCTCGAACCATATCAGACGAATCTCAAGAATGTACCTCATCTATCGCCTATATCAGTGTATAAATATTTTAGCCAGTATCAGACTGTTAGTTTACCAGTACGTCTGTACACGATTCCACAATGCTATTATTCACAAAATACAAAATTCTTTACATTTCCTATCTTACCATTGAGAGAATATACAACTTCAAGTCGTTTGAATTCCTCGGTGCTGCTGTGTCTTGTTCGATTTCTTAACACGTCTTGTTCGAGAGACGACTATTCGCCATCTTGGAAATTTTCTGTGTGGGAAGACATTTGATCATCTTTAAGATTTGATATGTTTATAATAACCAAGAAAAGTATAAAATTATTTTCAAGTGAAAACATCTCCGACTTTGGTGAATGCCATATCGTAAATCCACATAGTAGGTACAAATATATAAGTCATACCTACGAAAAATTCAAGCTCAAATTTAAGGTGAAAAATAATCTTTTCGAGAAAATTATCAAAGCATGTATACGTAGGTACTATTTATCCAATTAATTAGGTGAAAATTTCCATGATATCGAGAAATAATTCGAAAATGCTAGGATCGACTTAGTTATAAACAATAAATGAACAATAACTCAACAAATTGAATAACTAGAGAAATACTTGATAAAATGATAAAGTTTCGTAATTTCGCAGCTGTCAAGTACCAATATTAGAAATTGTGCATCAAATTTAAAATGATCGACATAAAACACAGAAGAATTGAGTTCAATAATAACTTTTTTGGTGTGCGTCATCGATTGTTAATGTCATTCTAACACATTTCGTTGGAAGAAATGGAAAAAAAGGCAGGTCTGTGATTAATCCTAATCAAAGTATCACATTAATGAACTGTATTGTGTGTATTACAAATGTTAACTCTAATCTAAATTAACTCTAATCTTTGGGAGAAATTATCTTATTCAAAATAGAATGCAGACATACCTTTCGTTCTCGCCAAGTCTGTACTTTGGTGTTTACGATCAATTATTATTTTATGAAAAGTGAATATTAATCTTTCTGTTATATTTATTTGAATAATAAAAAAGTATGCCTATATACACGAAAAAACATCAGCATTTTGAAAGTTCTCAAGTATTTTCAGTTAGAAAAAGAAGCATCAGCGGTAGGTAATTATTAATTTCATAGCCTTTTCAAATTTGGCTGAATACGATCCTGATGATTCATTTATTAAATTTAAGATTAGCTTTATGTCAAAATAGCATAATAATAATAATAATAGCAAATAAAATAAACGACACATCCAAAATCCGGATATACGTCACAAACGATGACGCACACCAAGAATGCTATTGATGAATGTAGAGTTTGTTCGATCATCCTTTGCCGTTACGTCATACATTATCCATCTTGATCTCTCATTTATAAAATGGATAAAACGGAATTACTACGTCATTAACGTATTTCTTAAGTAATGTCGACGTTAATTTTATTTGTTACTTTTGACAGTTCAGTAGTCATATAAGACAAACGTAAAACAGCATAATACGTCACCAATTATGACGTAACGGCAAAGGATGGTTGAACAAACTCTAATATGCACTTTCTTAGAAATTTTCCGTTTTTGGTTTCACAACTAGTTGACAGCTGTCAAATGTCGGGACTAAATATTTATTATTCATAATTGCCACAAATTCAACTGACCTACAATTACGCAAAAAAAAATATTTCAGGTTTCAACAGGCAATTTGAGGGCAATAAAGCTAAATGGTAAATTTAATAATGGTCATATAGATAGGTTTATTTTGGTATCTTTTTGCCCCCCACCCCCTTTCAAGGTCCACGCTTCCTAAGTTCGTTTATCGGTTTTGACACACTCTCTTTAACAAAATTCAATTCACTTTATAAGCGGATGCCATTATCTTCGAATTAATTAGCCTACAATTTATCTCCTTGACTGGATTACGAGCAATGATAGTTTCTAAAAATTCCGTATCCCAGTTAGTTCATACCTACACTAACACAACCTGTATCGGTCTTATATAATATGGTAACTCCAATCTGCAGAACACAGAAAGAGGAATCAAAAATTATTTCATTACTAGTTAATCTTGACACCGGTGGCTGGAAAGCTACCGAAACATCGAAATAAAAAATAAAAACATTTTTGTGGTTTGATTCCCAATAAAATAAGAGGAAAGAGAATAAGTAATGCCACAAGGAACGTACAGAAGATAGAGAAAGAGGAACATTGTCGTTATCTGCTATGGGTAAGCTATTAGAATGAGTAAAATAATAAATCATACATAAAATACATTAAACTGAAACTCTTCTGTCGAACACAACCTACAGATACTAGTGGTGATTTTATGTCGATTTAACCTATAAACTTTAAACTTGGTGCACTGTATAACCCTGCCGTGATAAATTAGGCACCATACAAATCCGCGTTTCTTTAATGCCATCACAAACGTACAACGTGGGAGGAGCAACGGGCGAATTTGGTTGAATTTTTTGTGAGAAATCGAACTATATACCTTCTCGACTATAATGAGCATGATAATCATCGGCATGAACCAATACATTTTTCCGTGTTATCAGGGGACAGTCTTCCATGAGCCTGGCGAATTATTTTGCATCAAGTTAAGGTAATCCTGCCCTGTTTTAGTAACTCTACTCCAGACATTTATGCTCAATGTTTGCTGGTGCTTCGTCTCTTTTATGACGTGCTGATTTTCACCAATAATGTATGCATTATGTAAATTAAAACGCTTCCAGACGTACCTTTAACACAAACTAAAATCTCCAGGATGGAATTGGGATATTGGTTCTTTTTATCCAGTAACCAGTTAACCAGTTTGCAAAAATTAGTGGAGCATCAGGAAAATCATCATCTAGTAGGGTACAGTTGTGAAAATTTTAGTTTGTTTGCCAATAATTCTATTAATTTTTCAGTTAGATGGGAAAAAAGAAACAAGAATTTTAATTTGTTTGTTTGTCTACGTAAAAGCACTAATATATTGTCCTCAAATACGATATATATTAGTATTAGGATGGAGTTTAAAAAAAAAGTGTCACAGCCGACCACCCCCCAAGAACGGTTTGTAGCAGTATTTGGGGTCGATAATGAGAGGCAAATTGGTCAATAGTAACGTTTATTGTTTGAAATATGTACCACAAGAAAACATAAACTTCTTCTAAACAAACTTAACATTCATATAGCAAGTGAAGTAAATTCTGACATCCATTTTGTTCTTAATTAATGAGTCACTGTAACAACTAATATTAGAACCGTCTTCTTAGAATCAGTCAAAAATTTAACTAAACTTACTTTAGGTGACTTTAAAAAGTTCTACTACTACTCTCGTTCAGTCTTCCGCAAGCATTTTATGGAAATTTAAAAGCAAAAAAAACGAATTAATATGTCACAACCGTACCCACAAAATTTGTCATCACCGTAGGTACTCAACGCACAATTTCGAAAACAAAAAGTCGCCATGAATGAACAAAACAATCTACCTAAAAAGTAATCACTCTTAGTTAACTACTGATGTTCAACTCATCACCGGAAAAAACAGTAATTATTAAAAGAAATCAAACAAAGGAACTTCCATTTTTTGACTGCTGTAAAGTAATGTAGGCTCCTGCTCAGGTTAATGTCGCGCACTGACTGACGTAATTATAGGATCTCTTCCCCTATACTTTTCGCCATAATAAGTGTAGTTTCGAGGTTATAACGACTGTCACTACCGTAGGTACCTCGTGTGTCCTACTGCTCTTTGGATAGAGGTTTTTTTTCTGAATAATAACCCATATGGAGGATTTAGAAATAGCAGGATACATAGAGATAGTGGACAACGACAATTTCTATTGTACCCAGAGCCCACACATCAAGCATTCAATTTAATATTCCATAATTAGACACCGACGACTGTCCATATTTGGATTTTTATACTTGTTCAAACTCTTCTAAATATTTTTTGAAGCCACAATATTTTAATGACAAAAGATCACAAAATGGTGGAATAAACATAATACCGATATACTAAATAGTATAACACTCACGTAAACAAACATAACAGCTGGTAATACTCGTTTATTACTTACCTTTAAAGAAACAGAAGATGGTCGAGTGTTGCGTTTCATACTTATAGTCTTAGAGAAATGAAGGCATTTCATATACTATTCCATATTTGGTGACTTTCCTCTATAGAATATAGCAGAAAATAATTCACGCTAATTTATGCGAAATTCAATAGGCATGATGACTCACTAAGAATCTCTAAAATATTGATTTGATATGATTATAATATAAGATACAGAGATTCTAAAGAAATCACTTATTTTTATTTTACATGTGTGATTACATTTATTTTGGTAAAATATAAGCACAAAATTTAACCATCCGCCATCTTATGTAAAACACCAATCAGAAGAGAGTGACGTCGGACTTTCGCAAATATCTATGATCCGAACGTCTGTTTTAAATTTCCTTTGTTGTTTGTTGGCTTTGCTTGGTTCATGTGTCAAGTGTTTGAAGCTTGACTCATAGAGAAATATAATCTGTCTATGGTTTGACTTTGACGACTTTACGACAGGACATAGATATAACCTATCGACACAGATCTCCTATAAATGGTATTTACGAATTGATGATGTCATAGGATGTTTTTTGTTTTCACAACGTACGGACAACCCTGATGAGTTTAATTAAATCAGTACCTATCTCGTTTTGAGGATCATTTCCCAAAAAAGCACAATACAAAAAATAAATGAACATAAATATTCATGCTACGACAATATTAATAATAAATAATAACGATTTTGCAATTACCCGAATATTACAGGAAATTGACAAATGTAACCTTTCATACATAAATAGAAAAGATATAAAATTTGGCGGTGATCTGAATAATGAAATGAAATTAATTAATAAACATTTCATTTACTGCAATTATTAATAATTAATTTACAACTAACATCGAAAATGTGCCATTAAACTTTCAACAATTCACATCACGTCACCTTCATTTTGAATAATTATATCCGCTAACAATTATATTAAAAAGTTATTAAATACCGTTATGTAACGTTGTTAAGCAACAAAATATTAATATTCTTTTATAATATTTGTAATTTCATCTCTTTAATACAATTTCTTATTGTTTATAACATCCAGTCAGTGGTCAGAAAAATTGCTTAGATTTTGTCACTCCGCTCACATGAAAAAAAATGAGACAAAATTCAAAGGAAATGTATTAGGATATTCTCTACTTATAAGGTCTACTAATTTGGTTTGACAAGGACAACGTTTTTGATAACATATAACTAATTAAAGTCGATGAATGAAAAAATGGAAACTTGAACTTAAATTTAGAAAAAAACAAAAAGCTTTTCGAGTTTATTTTTAGTAAAATTTAGAAAATAATCGTTAGTTCCATTGTCATTAATAATCAATTCATTCTAACCTGATCGGTTACTAACTTCGGGTACCTAACTAATAGGGTTGTTTTATGTTGCTTCCCTCAATTTTCCGTAGGTATCCTGGATGCGTGTGCTTCTGCTTTATGCTCTCTAAAGTTTCATACCACAATACTATCTACTGAATCAAATTTGGAACCTTGTACACTACAATTTCTACATGAAATAAACATTAAAAGATTTATTTAGTGACAAAATCATGCGTAGAAGCAATCATTCTCAAATAAATTTTCACTTTCCGGTGTACCTATATTCACCTGAATAATCGAATTATTTTTCCTCCGATTCAAAAAGAAGTTAATAATTTTTTAGTTTAATTCATTTGTAGCACTCTAGAAAAGATCAAAATCTAATGAAGAATTATCGAAGTCTTATGATATTATTAATAATAAACAAGACGAAGATGAAGAACGATGAAAAAATGGAATTCTCGCAAAGCGACAGCAACACAAATCGGCTCGAAACTTATTTCAAGTCCGTTCGTTCAACCGCATCGCAACCCCCACTTTTCCCCCACTTTCCCAGGTGTAGCATAGTGGGGGTGTTATCCCCTCCCGGTCCCGCCCCTTATTGGCTGTCAACATTATGCACAAAACAGTTGAAGCTCAGTTACGGACACGTAATGTTGTCCGCGTGAAGATATTATTATACGATTTTAATTAACACTTAACACCTGTATAGTTTTTAGTAAAATAGTGTTACCAAAAAGGATTTTCAGTGTTGTGTTCTAAAGGACTCTATTATTTGTTTTATGTGCCTGTGCGTGATACAATATTATATATTTTTTGTCTTTGTGACTCAAGTTTTTTGAGGATTTAAATTAATTAATTGGACTGGGATGCTTACAGGTAATTCAACTTTTCACTTTTTCACGACTCGCTGAAATCATTTGATTGAAGATTGTGAAGGTAAACCGGACTTCTTTCAATTCAGTATGCTCAAGTTCGCTTAAGGGTTTTCCGGCTATCCTTTCCTTCATTATGGAGGATAATGAAACAAGTATAATGGCATATGCTATATGCTGTAATTAAAGGAGTTGACTGTGGAAATCTTGATAGTTTTATATATGTATCATTCATTTAGCTAAAAAATGAGCTAAGGGATATTATCAATAACTTATAAAGTATGTAGGTACATATCAATTTAAATAAAAATAACGCTGAACATTTAAAACAATTTACATTAGAATATGGCTAGGTGCACATAAGCTTATGCCTAAAAATGATAACAATAATAATATATAAAGTAACATAAAATTATATAAAACTAACTAAACTAATCACTGCCCAATCAAATAATCCCTTAGCCGGGTTTTAAAAACTTCTAAACCCATACCATTCATATATTTATATTATAAAAAGGATTGATGGCAAGGTGTTGGAAAAATATTATCTATTCTGGCTTCTTCGGTAAAAACATGCATTTGAAAATTATAAAAAAAATGTTATTAATATTTTCACTCTCTTTGACTATAATTACAATACAAACGACATTTTGACGAAATAACCGATTTAAATACCCACCATAAAATATTGACATTACTTTAACAATAAAAATTGTTGTTATATTGCTGATCGTTTCACCATAAAAAATAATATTTTAAATTCTTTAATTTGTTGATACCTACCTGTCTGAGGAATACATTAAAAAATATCTACCGCACTTGTTTTAAAGAACCACTCGTTATAAATACTAAAAAAGAATCTTACAAAAGACATTACGTCAAAAAATGATCGAAATTTCTTTCTTTGCTTTAACAATACTTTATTGCTTAAAGAGCTAACGTTGCCGTGTGTACAGGTAAATCTAATAATATGTTAATCTTTGGAAGCATTGAGAAATTGGCTCGTGTTTATTCTAAGCCTAAAATTTGCATCTAGACGTAGACTGGAGTGTGTTGTCATTTGCATATGCAAAAATGGTTTTTAGTCGATTGAATGCTTTTCATATTAGAAAAGGGTACCGAGACACGCGTAGAATATGAATAACAACCTATAAACAAAAATAAAAAAGTGTGGAGACATGAAAAGAAACTAAGGGAGAAAAGAATGATATTTTTAAGTACTGTATTCGATGTAATATTGAATAGAGTTACCTGAGAAAGTTGTATAATGTACCTATAATGGAAATAATTTGAATATAAAAAGATAAATATAGAATTTAAATGCTCATAAACCTCACTTATATGATATAAACCTTGATAGAAACTCACAAAGAAATGATTTAAATTAACTTTAGTAGGTACCTGATTTTCGATAAAATTTAAAATTATGTTGAGAGTGCTTTTAGAAAAACAACTAGAAATTAGACTGAACGAAGTTTTAATATATTTTTTAAATTGGGAGCTGCTGTGTATGGAAACCAAGTCGACATTGTTAATTTTAATCCTGTGTTGATCTCAGTTAATTGGACGTTTTTTGCTTTTCAGTCTTGAAAAATTCTTTAGGTATGCTTGGCACACATTTAGATTATATTACAGAACAAATATGACGATATTTATTACATTTTTTCGAGCATTTTTTATTGAAAGTTCAAATTTGGAAAACTAGAGCAGCTGAGTGAAAAAAAGTTATTTTTGAAATTGGCTCATCAAAAATTCGAGAAATATTTCGTCGAGGTTATAAAACTAAATACCTTCCAGGACCTCGGATCTTTTATAGATAAACTCGACTTTTAACACATTTTTAGAGAGATATTAAAAATCTTAAGACAATTAAATGTAATAAAATTATTATGGTGTATATAAATTTTGATTTATGATACAGTTATTTAATATAGCAATAAAAATACACAATCACTGGTGTAATTTATTATTATATGAATTATTAATCAATTTGGTATAAAACTTTTAATTAATAAATTGGGTTATATCCCATTGAAACAGCTTTCTAATAAAAATAAAATTACAAACCAAATTTTCTTAAACATTTGACATGCTAAGTTTGGAATTATTTATAGGTGGTTATTTGGGGTTTTTTCTTGTCTAAAACCATGTTTTCCAATATATAACCTGTATAGGTATGTGGAAAATTTAAAAGTAGATATTACCAAAAGATTTGTTACATAACGAACTAAAATAGTTTAAGAAATGTGTTCGCTTTGCCAGGATAGAGAAAGAATTTAAAATGAAGACACCTTTAATGAAACAATTCAAATTCTAATAAGTATTGGAATTTTTGTATTTATTAATTTTCCAATTATCTCTATTTTTACAGGACTTCTCCAGTTTCATTTCCTCTGCTATTTCTCTTTAAATCGTCCTTTTTGGTGTACTTGTTCTTTAATAAACTTTGGATTATATTACTTCTCTGAATTATTTCTTTAATACCTCCTTTCTCGGTTACAGGATCATCAAAATCATGTCAAGAAATTTGAATTCAATTAGGTGTTTCTCAAATTTCTTAATTTCTTGTTTCCGTATTTTCTAATTTAATTCAATTTCACTTCGTGATTTTTAATACAACAGCGCAACTATGACATGGGTCAAACCATGTAGAACGTATCTATGAGAGTACCAGGTGATGATGTGAAACATGTACAAATAATGCAGGTCAACTGAAGACGTTTGCAGATGCAAAAATCTTGAACAAAGAGTATTAACAAGAGTGAAAATGGACCCTAGCAATTTGTTTTTGAACGGTTCCCACATTTTGAATAAATCTTAGAAATATAACATTCTTTTATGGGATTTGAAAGTAAATTAGATCACCTATTTTAACAATAGAAAATGTCAAAATTCTCCGCATCTGGTTATTGATATAGTACCTATCTACAAATTCTTACTATAAAATATTATCCTTTCTTGGTTTTACTTCTAAATTATAAGATTATTCAAATTATTTCGAGGACTTATTATGGTTTTAAAACAAAATCTGGGCAGACCTTTGTACCTATGTTGTAAACCCAATACGTTTGTCTTGTAACTGAAATAAATTACCAAAGTTATTCCAAATCTACAAATACAATTTTGTAATGAAAAAATTTAGCAAAACTGATAACTAACAGTTCACTACTTTCTCTTTACAAAAGAACCAAATTGGCCTATGAATAATTCCTTCCAATTAGCTTCAACCATCTTACAATTATTTTATTATTCTTTTCACTTACATCGCAAGTAAATTATCAATTGCGGTTTTTCCAAACCTCTTTATATCGAAAAAGATTGACATTAAAATGACTCCACTCTTTTGAATAAACCATAAACTTAACCTACAAGTAAGCATTGTTTATAGAGCAAATAGGTGACAGTTACACACGCAACCCTCATTTTCAAGGGGGAAAAAGCGACGCTTTCGATGATTCTCATTTCCTAGCAATCGGCAAATTTAATTTCAACTCCTGTTGAAATGTTGATGAGTGGACAATAATTGCACGTAATGCGCTTTTTGCTATTAAAACACTGTTCTGACGGAAAATAACCAATGAAAAAATTACTAGTAGGTAGGTATATTTTTTATTTAAAATTTTATATTTATACATTGTGGAATATACTAACTAGAGGATACTCTAAGAAATAACAATAATCACCAAGCTTAAAAGTAACTATTGTCCCGTGTTATACTTAACAAAAATTTATACACCAACTTAAAGAATTAGCGTCGAAGATATTGTTTACCTGTTGTCCGAAAATGTGGAAGATCTTATTTCAAAGATTTATTGAAGAGTTTTCTCAAAGTTTTCGTATATTTTGAAAAGAGGATAAAAACAAACTAGCCTCCAGATTATAAGCGTTGACATCGAAATTTTGCAGTGGTTGTTTTAAAAGATCGGTATAGATAATGGAGAATTAGCTCTCTTATCATATATTTTCTAATACTAGAAACGTGAAACAATTTATCAAGTAGGGATCGTAGTTTACCAGACCATAAATATTATTATATTAAAACTTCCCTAGCTCGTAATTTGAGTATGAGTATTTATTATTTTATTTCGAATATTTTTTTATTTAATACGAAGGCTACAACGTAATATGAAAACATAAAATTTTAATTCATATTGAAATACACTTTGGTCGGCACAAATCTCAAACTCTTTACATTTTTAACAGCAGACTTAGTAAACCCATAGATTTTGTTTGGGCCACCTGTTCGGTACATATGTTAAATATTCGTCTATATATATCATATCTGTTTGGAATTCAAAAACAGTGCAACATGTAAGACGTGGAATACATTGTCCAAGGAAGCGCTGGAAATTAAAACACTGCTCCATCTATTCGTTGATTTTGAGTTTAGTAATCACCATTCCATTTTTTTAATTATAGAGCTTCAAATTCTTCATTATATATAAAAATAGTCACATTTCATTCATATTTTCAATGGTTCTTGATAAATAGACATTGTGGGCCATCAAATGTTACCATTAATTGAGTTATATCAATAAAAATGTATCAAATTAAGTCCGAAAACGCGTTTTTTACGTTTATTAAGAGTAAACATTCAAATAAATTATAAGATTCCTCAATAATTTGAACATTATAGATTCAACTAGGATGATAAAAAGGATTAAAAACTAGATAAATGTTAGGCGAGTTAACTAAAACATCAGGTTAAGTATTATATTATGCAAATATTTGACAAAAAATTTGTTAATTTTTCGCTTAGACTAAAATCTGTAAGTAAGTAATATTTTTGTGGTTGAGAAATGTATCATTTTACTCAAAAAGAATATATCTAAGCATAAATCGGAACACTGTTCAATATGTATGTATTCCTATACCTACCTACGATAATAAAAGGCAATTACAATTATTCTGGACTAGGTACAATCAATAATAAACAACTTGATGATTAATTATTGATAAGAAGAAGGGTATCTAGATTGAAGAGACTCATTATTTTAATAGGTACCTATAAGAAATAGTGGCGGTGGTTTCAGAGTTTCATAAAATATTTATCATTCACAAACCTTCCTCTTGGTATTAATTTGTTGACAACAAAATGTGTTCGGTTGTAGGCCATTCCAATTAACAACTCCTATAACATAATGAAGTTTTCTATATTTAATTATACATCATCAAGTTAAAGTGACTAGTGAAGGAAACAAAAAAGTATATAACATAATATAATTAGTCGGAATTGAAAACTTCATAGATTGTGGGGTACGAACATACAACACGGGCTAACAAGTGAACATATTGACGGTAGACGATAAACAAGAAATACAAAACGCATTAATTTTTAAATGATTATTTTTTTCGTATCATTTTCAACCAAACAGAACGATTAATTTAGTTACGTTACCTCGTACTTCGAAAATACTTGATTATACATAATATACATAAGTGATTATACAGAGAGTAGCTCTCCCAATCGAAAATTTTACAATACTTTAATTTCCATAGTAACCACATCGACATCAATGTAATACAACAACACACAAACTAACATTATAATACCGTCAAATTCTGACGTTTATCAAAAATGAGTCGATTTGGATTGTAATTTCCATTATACCAATTTGAATCTAAATTGATAAATTGTTTATTTTTACTCAACAAATAATCCGCGTGCATAAATTCGACGCTAAAATTTCACTCAATCTTTTTATCACTTTATGTACCTGCTTGTAGACCCTTAAATTCAATGCTAGGTACCTCTACTAATCCTGTATTACCTGTATTATTGTGTATAAATATATCAGAATAAAAAATAGAGAACTAAAATAGAACAAGAAAACCCAGGCCCAAACGCGGTTGATCAAAGTGTAACTATGTATAAAAATATCAGAAAATAAGAAATAGAAAACTAAAAAAAAACAAGAAAACCCAGGCCCAAACCCGGTTGATCAAAGTGTAACTATGTATAAAAATATGAGAAAATGAGATATAGAAAACTAAAAAAAGACAAGAAAAATCCTAATCCCGCGGTCGGATTATTTAAACTGTCAAACTGACACTCTTTGTAATTATGCAACAAGTTATCGATGTATAACCTGATTATTTTGAAGTACTTAGTATTACTACTAAAAAAATTACGTTATAAAATCAAAATTCAAACATGAAAACAAGTATCAGTAGAAAATGTATCTACATGGTAGTGTTTTTATAGTTTCATTGCATTTTATGTTTTACACGTTAAGTTCGGATGAAATTTTATTTTCTCTTTAAAACATATTTTCAAAATAAGGTGGTTATAGGAAAAGTAATGGTGATTTTTATAAACAAACTAAACAATTTCAGAGAAGTGGTTGAGGTTTTGCAGTTGGAGGTTAGTTAAAAAAAATTTACTCGATCCAAGTGTCACAAGAATCTAAAAGTTTAGTAATACGATAGTTATACGAAAAGTAATGACGATTTTTATAAACAAACAACAATTTCAGTGAGGTTGTTGAGGTGTTGAAGTTGGCGGTTTGTTGAAAAAAAATTTACTTGATCCAAGTGTCACAAGGACCTAAAAGTTTAATAATATGATGGCTATGCGAAAAGTAATGACGATTTTTATAAACAAACTAAACAATATTGGTGAATTAGTAAAGTTTTGAAGTTCCTTAATTCAAGTGTCACAAGGACCTTAAAGTTTGGCAATGCATAATTCCATTTATATCCTGCCTGTTTCTGTACCAGTCCTTCAATTTTATCGCAAAATGTTTCTTAAAAAGCCATTAGTAATCTTTCTTTTCAATCGGCTGGAACTAAATGCGGAAGTATGATCCACATTTTTTTGTGAAACCTGTTTACCCAAAACGGAAATAAATAGGTATATTGAACTACAGTTCCATTTCTTGAATTATAAATTAAACATGGAGATTCAGACAACGGAAATTTTTTTGAAGATGCAAATGTTTTCAATTGCCAACTTCTAGAAAACCAGTAGCTGCGTTTTCAAGATAAATACACAACTTTACCTACCAACAAACGTATGTAACAAAAACGTTATAATTCCGCCCTTGATAAAAGCGACCTTATTGTTTCTTTCTCATTGTTATAGGGGTAAAAACTGAGAGAGGGTGATTTGTGATTAATTCACTCGAGTTTACTATCGATGATGATTCATCTATATCGCGACAACTTTGGCGATACGAATGATTAATTGCAACTACTCTTGTTAATTATTTTTCCAAAATAATCTCTAAATAAAGTGAGAATTCAAGAACCTATTTTTTTACACTTGAATTCATTCGAAATATGTACTCAAAATAAGTGAAGTATATAGTGTTAATGAAGACTGCCAAAACAAAAATTTATACCAGAGTTCAATTGGATTAGAAAAAATTGAATTCCATTTTGATCAATTTGTTTATAATTTTATATTTATCAGAATACGTATCTATCCTATTATTTTGTCTCTATTATTTCAATAATTTCGTGGCTTGAGTAACTGCAAGTGGAAGTATGGGAAGTTTGGTGGAAGTATGTGGAAGTATGTGGAGGTATATGGAAGTATTTGGAAGTTTGGTGGAAGTATGTGGAAATGTGGAATTTGAAATGTGGAAAAGTGCAGAAATTAGACGAAGTGCGTTGAAAATAACGAATTGAATAGGTCATTATACAGGCTGTTAATGAATAGGTGTTACAAACTGAAAGAGCATGTATAAAATGCCGTTGGAGCTTCAGCTTTCGAGTTATAGGGTGTTAAAGTTACCCATAAACTTGTAAAATATCATAAAACTCAATGCTATTGAGTGTTTTCAGAAGGAAGACGTACTCGTACAAGAAAACCCTTTCAACTATTCGCTGGGACACAAAAAGAAAAGCGGAAAAATAGATTTAATTTAAAAAATTTGAAATATGTGAAATATTCTGTAGAATCTAACCACTAATTCACCTAATGCGAACACCCGTACAAGAATTTTCTGATTCACTGATTCGAACAACAATCTAATAATAAATAGAAGCAAAACAACGTGTAGTTACTGTTTAAATCCCGTTTAAGCCACTTACCAAATCAATAAGAAAACAAGCATTTCGACAATATACAGTTTATAATTTGAATATTTTTTTCTATCTACTTATTTTCTATAAACAATTCGCCATTTTTTACATGTTAGTTTAAATTGGAATTTATATTTGAAGATTACGAAATGTGATTTGAAAATTATTACGTTCTATATTAATCTTGTTGCAGTGTAATTATTAACTATAATATTTTATAAAAATTATCGTTGGTTGTTCAATATTTACGCCAATCAGCATGAAATTGATATATTTTTTGACAATATTTGTGAGATAACTAATTAGAATGTTTAATTCATTGGAACATTTAGGGTTTAAAACGATTTGATTCCTGGATGTAGAAATCAACGTTTTTAAAAAAAATATTCATTTACAAATGACTCTGCAACAGAACTATTGACACATCAAGAATTTGTCAAATTGCTTGAAACTGTAAGAACCCTAAATATTGTCCCAACATCTTTTCATTAGCCATAAACAAAACCGCGTAACTGTCTTTTATATCGCCAATTGGGGTGTCGGTGTCCAGTGTGTATCTTACGTAAAACTCGAGGGAATTCCAAACTATATGCGTGTAAATATGGTTGCGTGCTGGGCAATAATTATTACTGTAATCAGTTGAAATTGTCATTAGCTTTATTAGTATTGAAACGTATATATATACATATATATACCGACACAATCATGCTTGATAATGGAAAAGGAAAAGCTGTTCTACTGATTGATTCGGGATTGATGGGTGGCAATGTACTTTTCTCTGGATTGTAACAATATTTAAGGATACATTTTGCAATAACAGACTGTTTAAGGAAAACAAGGATTTGAAATTTCTTGTTTTACTCCTTTACTATTGGTAGTGTTAATGCTTAAGGAATGTACAAATATAGTCCTGTTAACTACCTGCTTCTACTGGGCAATGACTTTGTGCGAACTTGAAGTTGTTGGCTCTTTGTTCGACTGTAATTCGATACGATACCGTCATAGTCCGCAATATAACTTGAAGGGGATATACGATTAGATAGCTTCATTAAAAATATAGAGACAGCTATAGGCGATTAGATTGGAAACCGGAATCTGTCAATATTGAGAAAAAGTTGATTATTTTTTTGGACAGTTTGAGCGAAATTTTTACTGTCTTATTAATAAAAATTTCTTACTCCGCCCTTACTCTTAGATAAGTCAGAGACTAGTTACTCTGAGACTAGCGTCGGTTTAAAGAAGTAATACAAATTGCTATTAATAAGCTCCGACTAAGGAGGTAATAGTTACTCTATTCTTATTACTGGATTAGGACATGGCTTAAGGAAGATTCACAGTTTCATGGTCGGAATTGACCAATAACGTGACGTTATGGTGACATCTGTTCTGTTTTTTATTGTGACATGTGTCAGTGCTCTGTTCATTAATTTCAAAAATAGCAAGTTATCTAATTATTATCATCTCTCAGTTTGTATTTTGTGTTAAAAGTAGTATTTCCGAATTTTGCATGAAATTCACATGCAAATTGAAGAAATCAAAAAAAGCCGTGCTGAGGAGGAACTCCAGATTACTATACAACGCAAGTACATGTAAAATTTGTGCAACAAAAAGAAAAGGAAAAATTAAATAGAAAATGATGTAAATATTTTATTTTTAATTTGATAGCTTGAAATTCCTCTCCTAACAATGTTTTTGAGGGATTAGCCCGAATTTTATAAAATTTAATTTTTCGGATCGGACGAATATTCTCTGCTTCTTCCAATCATTCCATTATTCTCAAATCATATGAATAATAATATCTTCCTTCCATCGCAAAATAATTACTACTCACTGAACCAACACAAATACTTAGTAAATATACATAATTAATAATAATATATTATGAACTGATAATACAAAAACGACAAACTAAATTTCGAATTAGGATATGACATTTATAATACCACAATTGACAGTTCAACAAAACTAAGGTTATATTTAGTCGAAGGTTATTCCGAGCTTAAACTACCTTTTTTTAATTTCTTGGGAAATTAAACCACAATATTTTTAAATTCTTTATTTCAACGTTTCGGTAGCGTTCCAGCTACCGTTGTCAAGAAAAAATTAGTAGAAATTAATTTTTATCCCTGACACAACAAAATTTGTAAATAAGGAGATTAAGCATATAGAGAGGGGCTCATTGTTAATACCCCATAACAATAATATTAATAATTCAGCTAACATAATTTTTAGGAACTTGACAATACCGTATGTTAAGGGTTTATCAGAAAGATTTAAAAAAAATTGGTAACCAATTCAATATTAGAACTAGTTTTAAATCGAATAATACATTGAGATCAATACTAACAAAAACGAAACCAAAGAATGAAGAACAATCTTCAAAAAACTGCATATATCAAATATCATGTGAATGCGACAAATTTTATTTAGGTGAAACATCTAGACCATTGAAAGTACGAATAAACGAACACAAAAAATATATCGAAGATAGGGAATTCTTTAAGTCAGCTATTTGCAAACATGCTTGGGAAGAGGGTCATCAAATTCAATGGGATTCATCAAAAATAATATTAAAAAAACCCAATAATAAAAGACGGAAAATCAAAGAAAGTGCTTTAATACAACTAAATGCAGATAAATGTGTAGCTAGTATTTCAGCCGAATGTAGTCAAATTTGGTTACCAATGTTAGAAAGAGAAATTTCCAATAATCAATTACCTGCGTTATCAGGAAAGCATCATAAGTTTTTATCCAAGTTTTCTTATGATTTATAATTTGAATAGTTGTTAATCGCTACACATTTCAATACACAAAATCACAAAACTGAGTACTTATACATATTTCAAAAACTTAAATATTCATACACAAAAAAACTATCAAGAAACGCGTTTTATTAACAACATTTCCAATATAAGCGAGAAAAACGCGCTATCCCAATAAAAACCGTTCCTGCTACGTGCACTTCACTGGATTCCATTTCTAGTAGACTATCATATCGTTGGAATGTCATAAAATGAAATATTTAATTTCACATTTTGCCACAGATATGATCTACTATGAATGGACCTTAATAAAAATTTGATAACAAAATTTTGCAGTCTTAAACTTCAAAATAATTTTTGATTGTCTAGTTGTCAAATTTTTTCTGTTGTGTCAGTTAGGGATAAAAATTAATTTCTACTTATTTTTTCTTGACAACGGTAGCTGGAACGCTACCGAAACGTTGAAATAAAGAATTAAAAAATATTGTGGTTCTATTTCCCGAAAAATTAGAAAAAGAATGAATAATATACCACAAGGAACATACAGAAGATACTTAAACTACCTATTTCCTGTCTAAAATGCGTTTATTAATAGCGTATCTGTCAAACTGATGGTTTAAGCATAGAATAAAGTTAGTCTTAGGTTACTCCGTGTTTATTAATAAGACCGAGAGTGTTTATACATTCATGAGGAATTAATATTAAGAAAAGTCCTACCAACTAATTTCTTCTAAAGGCAATGACTGAAGTATGCTCTCCCTTAAGAATTTACCATTTTACCATATTCAGAGATTGCCGTAGGTGTTGAAATAGTTCAAACGAATAACTTGTTTGAATGCGCGAATAAAATATGACCAAGTGTGCGCTATAATTGCCCTATACTGACCATACATAATATCGCGGCATATATGCGCCCATTTCCGGTGAATTAAAAACATACAAGCGTACAAAATACTCAAGCGCGTTGAATCTCAGCTTTATCTGCGAGCGATTCAGCAAATTCCTCAGATCTTTGAATGCTGTGAAAGTATGACATTCCCGCGAAAACAAATGACTGGCGATTGTCGCGAAATTAATCTCGCGAGCTACACGTGTTTCCAGAGATAAATTTTAAGTTGCAACTTCGGATAAACAGCTACGCCAAATTTTATAATTATCGCTTTGGAATCTAGACGAACAGGTTGCGGCGGCTCGATGTGTGTCTGACGCGCCATTCGTTTTGAAGAAGTGCGAAACAACAACGCTATCTGCAGTCGACATTTCACACCAAAAAAGCCGGTAACAGCAGTAGTAAAACTTTTTTAGGGATCGCAAAGATGTAGATATTTTCGACAACGAAATATCAATCCATTAATATCACTTTAGGTATATGAAATGTTTGGAAAATTGCAAGCTTCTAGTCGCAACAATGTGTTTTGTTTTATAAAATGTATATAGAATGCGGTTTCAGCTTTGTTTTTCAATTTGTTGGTGAGTTAAATTGAGTCATTAGAAATTATGTGGTAACAAATTTGCTTACATCGGTCCTGTAGCAATAGCACTTAACGACTTTTTTTGATGGTGTTGTTTTAGCGAACGATTTTAGAATATCAACAAGTCTTAATAAAAGTTTAGTATGGAAAAGTGCATTTAATAAGAATGACAAGTTCCAAGTGGAGCTTTTTGTTTTTTGTAATTACAACTGGTTTGATCATTTAATATGCCTTGAAGAGGTGAATACTTCAAGGTAAAGAACTTGAATTCTTATAGAATATCTGTTTAAGGTATTGTCTTCTTTTTGAGTTTTTTTAAATATTGAAGTAATGATTTTAACAAATCGATTCTTATCTGAGGTGATTTGTGAGGCTCAACGTAAACAATGGGATTCCATCGGTACGTCTTATTAATTTTTTATTTACCTTTTTTCTCAAAACATGTTTGCTTGTTTTTTTTTTCGAAAAAATAACTGGAAAGATTGCTGTAGGCGATTAGATTCGAAACCCAAATCTGTCAAGAAAATTCATAAATAAAATTTTGAGATAACCTTATTTTCGACACCAGATACTTAACAACTGGAATACGGAATGGAAACAAAAAGCATCTAAACTCCAACAAATAAAACCTAAAATAGGAAAATGGCAGTGCAACACAAATAAACGTCAGCACCAGTTCATCGTCACACGACTCCGCCTCGGACACACCAGGTTAACACTCGAATATCTACTAACTCGGGAGCCTATTCCACTTTGTGTCCTATGTGATAAAACTATAACTGTGTTTCATATCTTATTAGAGTGTCCATCATATGAAATCAAAAGAAGAAACTTCAAAATAGGAAAAACCCTTCAAGACATAATTGGAGAAAAATGCAACCCTCAAAACATTATTTCCTTCCTGAAACATAAACATTTTCCACAAATTGTAACAAACTTCTTATTTAAATAATTTGTACATATTAATAAACTTCGCTGCTAATTACCATAGAGGTAGAAGAGGTTGTTGTGAATAACAAAAAATTGATTCAAAATTAATAGTTTTTACATATTTTTCTGCTACTTAATCAAAGGAGAACAATAATATATATAATAAGAGATGTACAATAAATATCGGTGATCTTAGACAAGTAGAATACTATAAGGGAGAACTTCAATTTTTTCAGAAATTTTCCCACAATCCTGAGTAGTCGTTTTTTAAATCATTATTTCTGTTTGCGATCATCTAACAATGATACCTAGTTTTGCATTGTGCAGTACCTAGTCAAATTGTTATGGTAGGTTATGGTAACCCAACTATTTTTCGAATTATTTCTTGTGAATAAAACTATTCGCGATTTCTCCGAAACGAATTAATATCCGTCGAATTTTAAGCTATTTGCGGTTTATCCCGTAGGAAAAGCTCCTGTGTGTTACTAAAAATCTTCTCCGTCTTCCAGGAATGTTAGGCTTTTCCTACTCGGTTAACAATGTAGGTACTACAAACGGAAAACCATACCGTCTCATTTTCCATACTAGTAATGTCATAAACAATTTCAGTCACTTTAAATAAAAAAAGATAGAACGTGTCGCGGGACACACGGTAGGAACTTTAGTTCCTTTTAAGCAAAAATTATGTAATACATCTGACGTTATAGATAAACAATTAGCATATTTATTGGTGGTCGAGTAGTAAGCAAACCAGGCTCTCACGCGGTAGACCCGGGTTCGACTCCTCGTAATGAAGTTTTTTTTTAATTGCTTATTTTATTTTTAAATAACTATTCTGCTTGATATTAATAACGACAAACTGTACGTTTACCACAGAAAAATTAGTGGAAACATGAAATTGAATTGTTAAATTTTCAATTTGAAGTTATATTAGGTACAGATTATAGAAATTTTTATTTTCTAGATTTTTTTCTAAGTGGGTCGTAGAAAAAATATGCTGTTCGACTCGTGTGGACTGTCCATATCGAACTTGTACGATTGAGCACTCCGCCTACGACGTCGTGCTCAAACTTCGTCCTCGTGCGATTTGGCCATCATATCCATACTAGTTGCACAAACTACTATTTCTATCAAAATATGCCCTTTTACATTTAAAAACAACCTGCCAAATGTCAAATCAATTCATCCATCCATTTTAAAGTTATCGAATTAAAACATTCAATTTTTCAAAATTTCAACACCCTGTATTTCGAAAAGTAAATGTGCTAGTCCCCTTAATCCTCCTTTACAAGAGGAATCTACATGCAAACGTTGTAATTACCCTTAACGTTCGAGATGCTTATACCTACCATTTTTGCGCGATCGTATTGAAATAAATTCCGAATAAAATAATTTAAATTTCTCCGAAATGAACGAAATGTTAAAAGTGACATTTTTTATACTTCTCGATTAGTTTAAAATATATTTTGCATTTTGGTGAAATTGTTTTTATGCTATTTATTACTTTTCGACGTCTGAACGGTAGGTAAATCTCTTACCGACGTGTTAAACTTAGGAACCAGTAAACACAACCTACCGTCCTGACAACCGATGCTGTAAATAAACAAAAAAGATCAATCGCGCAAAAAAAATATGGAAATAATGGTAAAAATTCATCCGAACAAATTCAAGTAGATCACCAGCACTGCGAATACCAGCTTTGCATAGAATTTTAATAAAGCATCGGTGGTTCAGTGGTAGAACGCTCGCCTTCCACGCAGGCGGCCCGAGTTCGATTCCCGGCCGAAGCATATGAATCGCTGCTTCGTAAACGAGAGAGAGACTCAGGAGAGAGCTCAAGCACGCAAGCAAGGCACATAACGAAGCAACGTAACATAACGTAACGGTCAGATCTTTTGAGTCGCGATCCCCGGTCGCTCAAGCATAACCAGATGTAAAGAACTAAAGTTCCAAAAAATGAGAAGTTTCATTTACATCAAATTATTAGAAAGACTGCTATAAGCGAAACGAACAGAAACCCGAAAAGTGTTTGGTTATTTCCATTGATTTATTGTTAGAAAGTGCTTTAACGAAAAAGACTGCTATAGGCGGTAAGAACAAAAACCGAATTCAATTTCTTTCACTAAACTAGAAGGTCCCGAGAACTCGAATCCTTGACTGGGTCTACTTCTGAAATCAATCAGTCTTGAGGACTATACTACAATCGATTAACCCTATAAATGTTCCCGGAAAAAATGGATATTTTATTGTCTTTTTATTCATTTAATTATACAGTTAGATAAGACAAATAACCTTTAGCTCTTAAGACAAATAAATAATCACCACACCAAAAAAAAAACTTTCCGGTTAATAAACAAACTTGCAGATTTCAACACTCTCAACGCCGTTGTTACAAGTTATCGATAGATACGTGTGTATGTGTGTATCGGACACATCGTCGGCGTACGGTAGTGTAAACCAGCAATCGTTAATTACTGTAAATCGTCTGTGTAACTATTTTACGATGGTACGCATTAAAATTACGACTGTACGCCACTCCGCCGACTGCATATCCACATCGTTTCTACCGTATCGTACGTTCGCAAATCAACTTGTCTTCCTACTTCTAGGAATCTCACGAAAAATCTCCGATGTCTTTTTCTGCAAACGGCAGGTGTTTCGAAAACCTTCGCGCTTAAGGGCGTTTAGAAGTAAGCGATGTTTGTTTTGAACTTCAAAAACATCAACAGCTGAAAAAACGCTACTTAAAAAAAACTAGTTGTTAGTTTGTGCATTTTTTCGATAACTGTATCAACAAGAAAATTTATACACCAAATTTGAATATATCGTCAGTTTTGTAAATAGAAAGTAGTATAGGCATTAATAATAAGTCGTGTGCATTAAGTCACTCGTGAAAACAACTATTAATTCTGTCAAAAATGGTATCTAAACAACAAGCGTTCCGAAGCCGACTATCTACGACTTTTGAACATCGGAGAATGGAAAGAAAAACTGACACCAGGATAGAATCAGTGAATGTGCCATAAAATTTGAAAAGTTTTTGATAATAAGGATGGTACCCAGCCAGAACAATGCGTGGTTGTCATCAATACAAAGCGTCACAAACTTTCCGCTTTTTTTAAATCCTGACATTTGACATTTGTCAAAAAACAAACGCTTGTGATGACAACATGACTTAATAAGATCTTCAAATTCGATTTTTTGGTCTCCATATTGACAGTACCCTTGAATGGTCTGTACATGTACACACTATTGAAATAATTATACACTGCTTGCTTTGTCATTAATTCTGTGTCTAAGCAGCTTGATTCTTCTATTGCTTGAACAATTCACTTCCCTTTGTTCGAATCGCACCTACGCTATGGTTTGCCTTTCTGATGGTCTTGATATTTATACCTTTTCGAATTTAATTACAAAAAAGAGCTATTCCTTACATTTATGATCAAAGTAGTAGGACGCATTGCGAATTATATTTTAAAAAATACAAAATTTCAACTTTTCACATTGCATATTCTGGAATTCGTGCGTTTGGTTCGAAGACTATAGAAAGAAAAATTTCGATATATTTCATTCAGTGGCAAAATTCTACAAACTATCCCAAACTTTCAAGTAGTAAACAATTTATCACTGAAAGGTTATACCAAAGAATACACCAGTTCAACAAGAAGCGTTTTATGTTTTGGTTACAAAAATGTATGACCTTGAGAGATCGACGTTGACAGATCACTCACTTTATACACTGAGAAAATGATAAAATTTTCAAATATCGCCCATATAATTGGTCGACAAAGTTAAGTGTCTTATTATAAAAAAGGCTAGTTTCAGACATGTGCATACAAAGAAGGAGCGGCAGCTTCGCTTCTTGTTGAGCTGGTGTATTCTTTGGTTATACAATTTGTAGGTAGTTAATATTCTTAGAAATGTGAAAAGTGGAAAGTATTTCCACGGGACAAGAAGATATTTGGGAGGGTTTATAATCAAATGAATACAGTGCTGGGAAAATTTCTGGAACCATCTAGAAGTTTTTAGAGATTTTTATAATTCTTCTTTTATTAGATGGATACGAGTGAGTATAAAACCAATTTCAAATAAAGACTTTTGTGCTCTATAAATGTAATTTTGAAAATCCAATTATACAATGTACTTATATTACACCGGATCCCCATGCCATTCGATCTTAATAGTCTAAACTTTCATACAGAGAAACAATTCTTGACTAATCCGCTCGAAAATCGTTTAAACTTCAGCTAATACAATGAAATTTGAGAGATTTCTGTTCGAGAATCAACGAAAACAATCAGATAAGGTAGAGTTCGTGATCTAAACTAATGTCTGTTAGCGCCAAACAACAATCTACATACAGAAAACTCGATAAAGATCTAGATTGCTTTACATGATTGTCATTTATTTTTGTAGGAGTGCAAATGAAATCAAATTGGTTTTGTCTTGTTTGTAAGTTCCCGAGCGGCGAATAATTTCAATTGTTTTCCAGAAATATCTGATTGAGCACGAAAGTTGTTGTTCATTTTTTGGCCCGTCGGGCAATTAATGTGGGTTTGATTATGGCAAAAGCCTGTAATTAGATGTCTACCAAACACAATTCGATTTGTTTTCGTACGGGGGTAATTGAATTACTGACACGAACAAGCCTAATTTTCGCCACTAATGGTGAAATAATAAAAACTTTGGTATATGAATTATTCAGTGTTAATACACACTCATACGTATACAAAGAGAAATTATTATTGCATTTATATATGGACTATAAGTGAAGACAAATAACGTCTAGGGATTAAAAATCATATCACTTTGAAATCTAATTGTCTAAATGACTCACAAACCAACAATAAAAAGACATTTCTTAAATAATACTTTTGAAATCTCTTACTCCTCATACGATCGCTAAACCAACATCATCACTTTGATGATAAAAACATAGTTTTGTATTTCCATCCTAATTCGGAAATTAAGTTCCATTGCTTTGGGAAAAAAAATACATGATCAAAATTAAAACATTCTAAAGATGTTTTTGCACCAGTGTGTAGATATACTAGCACGAGTACAGCAGCCCTAGCCTAACCTAAAATATTCGTAGAACACTGACAGCTGACACAGCTCACACAAAACCGTTCGGTACATGGTGCTGTGTGATAAATGTATGTGTGACATGGAACACTGACAACTGACAATGCTTTGGACAATTGTCAACTAACACAGGACTATAGAACGTTTTTACAATTGTCTGCTGACTCACAAAACTATTGAAAGGGTGAAAATTTTGTAAATCTCATTCAAGGTCGTCATACTTATTCTGTTTTCCCAAGTAATTGGGGAATATTTACCTGGAATCGATTATTCACCCTTTTCTAATACTTTGAAACAAAATATGAATTTTAGACAACTGATTTAAGTCGATTCTAGTATGTAACTAATAATTTTATACCAAAATTTGCTACGACCATACAATTTACATAATTTAGTTAGAACTGGATCAGCTGGTGCTGGTACCGGGGGTCAGACATTTTAAACGGTGTTTTTTTTTGGAAATTTCTTATAATCAGATTCTCTTATTACATCTGGTAATTTATAACAATAACTAAACGCTAATCTTATTTAATACCATGGATGGGGGATATTTTGAAGAAGATTGAAGCCAATTTTGATGATAAATATCAGCTTTGGCCTCTATTTCCGAGATATAAATATATACTCGCGAGAGAATGGTATGAAATGGTTCGGTGAAGGCATTTTGATTTTAATTCTTGCACTTTCATTGCGTATTATGACAATATTGTCCTAAGCTACCAATTCCACGTAAAATTCAATCAATAAAAAACACTTAGTACGTGATAGATAGTTTCATTTAACGCAATAAACAATTTAACCATTCAATCGTTGATAATTACTCGTATTTCAATTTCGATATTTAACAAAAAATAATCAATTCGTTTCTTAATATAAAACACATAAAGTTTTATTTCCTTGGTTTTTCACCACACTTGCGTAATTGTACTAAATATCGTTTTTCTCACTCGAACAAAATTAGTAGTTCAAGTCGAAAAGCTAATCATATTATTTCAATGCTATCTATTTTTTCTGTTATTATGATTTTAATTGGATTGACAAATTTGGTTAACAGTTTGCTCGTTTCACGATTATACGGTTATTTATTTAATAAAAACTTCAAAAACCTCAATTGCTACATCTATAAGAAATTTCAATTGAATCAATCTTTCCACCACTGCATTTGCATGACTAACAAGTAACAAAAAGGATATCATCGTCGAGATAGCTCTATAGTAGCTTTGGTAACATATTCAGGTCTATAAAAGTAGCATTGGGAAAACAGCTGTAGGTGAATATACGTTCTCTGATTCATTTTGTTGTTGTTTGGAGCAAAGGGCTATTTGGGCATGTATCTATAAAAATATATGGAGGTGACCTAACAGATCTACTTTATCCCCATGATTCAGGATTATTTAGATATAAAAAAAATAGACAGCAAGATCGGTATCGATGAAAACCGGCCATGCTTAGGTAGGTATTTGATTTTTTTTTAAATAAATCTTATTTATTTTGTGAAATAAGTATTGATCGTATATCAATAAACTGTTCAAAGTTTTTATAAAAAGTTAGCTTTGAAATAGTGTACATTTTGTAATTAGTGAGTAAAAAAATGTCCACAAGCTCGGAAATACGTTTTTACTAGCTGGACTTTCAATTTATTGTTCATCGCAGGTAATTTCACGGTAACATTTCAATTTTTCATTCTAACGAAACTCATCTTTAAATTTTTACTGTAAAATTTTCTCACTACTTTTGAATTATACCATTAACAAAACTTAAAATACGCCTGAGCTAACCTCATTGAAAAAAGTAACGCTGCACACAGAAGTTGACAGTTAAAAGACAGAAATAAAAAGGCCACTTCCAGCATGCGCATTTGGCCACATCCAACTTGTGTACAAGTGCACAAATTGGAAGTAGTCCTGTGCGGTACCACTATTCACCAATGAGCCAACCCGGCTTTCGTAGATATCCGCAATTCGTATATGTACACATATTCTTTTTTCTTATTCTTTTGGGAATCAAACCACAATAATGTTTTTTATTTTTTATTTCGACGTTTCGGTAGCATTCCAGCTACCGTTGTCAAGATTAACTAGTAATAAAATTAATAAAATAATTTTTGGTCCCTATCTGACACAACGAAAAAATATGACAACTGGACAATCAATAATATTTTGAAATTTAAGACTACAAAACTTTGTTGTCAAATTTTATTAAGGTCCATTCATAGTAGATCACACCTCTGGTAAAATGTGAGATAAAATATTTTATTTTATGACATTCTAACGATATGATAGTCTACTAGAAATGGAATCCAGTGAAGTGTACGTTCCAGGAACGGTTTTTATTGGGATAGCGCTTTTTTAGCTTATTTTGGAAATGTTGTTAATAAAACGCGTTTGTTGTTACTTGTTTATATAATATAATATTTTCAAATTCCTCTGGTTATAATGTTGAAGGTTCGGTTCAAGTTTTTCTGCAATCCACGTAAAATAAACAACACATTTCAATGTCAAAATCAAATTTTACCCAGTCGTCAGACTGACACGTACATTGTCTGTTTTCGCTCCTCACCTAACTCATAGATTATGAACGCACTCCTCATGTCATAAGTCATTTTTGGTTGTACATGTAGATGTTGTGAAATAAGGTCTAGTGTTACCTCCAGGCATGCACCCATAATTCCTATGTAGGCGAGTCTTTTGTTGCGCTGTATTGTTCTACCAAACCAGTGCAGTATAGGTAATAACTGGTCTGACAACTGTTAGAAATATGTTTGGATTCAATTGTATTGGGTGTTAGTTTTTCCAGAATTCATGAGTTCGGTCTTTGCTTTGATTAAAATAATGTCATTGTTGTCATCCATAATGTCATCCGCAGCTGGATGAGTAAAACTTATTTTCATCAAATTTTTTTGTATGTATAATTGCGTATATTTGTGTATAAATGTACTCTTTTTAATTCATATCATGTTTTTAATTTTACTTTTTACTTTTTAACTTGTTGATTGAAAAATTTTACGACAATAAAGCATATTTTCCCAATGCAGGACAATAAAACCCGAGATAAAACCTGTCTCAACAATGCTTCCTAAAATTTCAAAACTGGACATTTTTTATTGAAAAAATAATTGACCAGTGCAAGTAGGTGGGAAAAATTACTCGCTAATTTTTAAAATAACGCCCGTATATTAAAAAAAAACGGACAATAATATCGAAAAGTATCGGTTTTCATTTTAAATAAACCTCATTTCGAAACGTTAACTGTCTCTTTTTTCATTTAAATCGATTATTGTATCTATCGTGATCTATCTAAAATAATTATATTATTTCATAATTTTATTATGAAAAATGAGAAGTTTTTTCCAAATTTAATTACAATGACGAATCACGAGACACAGTGTATTAACAGCTCCGAATAGTTTTTTTACGACTACTGGTTTATTATTTAATTTCAAGCTACAAAATTTATAACTTCATGGTCAAACTAAAATTATTTCCTGATCACGATCGGTTGAAAAAGTAATTAAACATAATTACTTGTGAAACTGAAAAAAAGCAGGTGTTATCATCAAATACGCGCTTTTCAATGCGTCACAAAGCTTACTGAATGGAAATCGACCAAAAATTATGTTATACAAAATTAACTATCATCGGGTAGCTAATATTTCATGATTTGCATAATTATTAAAATGATTTGTTACATTCCGAATGGGAATATCACCAGGGGTCAAAGATACAAATTTTAATTACATCACCTAACCGAGACTAATTATGATTTTTTAATTAATTATATTCATCGGGAATCTATTAAAATAGAAATATTAATATTGTTATTTGGCACATAGATATTGAATGATTATTTTAACTTAAATTAGTGGAAGTATTCATTGGCACTGACAATTTAATTTATACATAAAAAATCCCATATCGTCACCCTAATTGTAAGACTCCAAAACCTTGTTTTTTACAGGGAAGTATGATCACAATCTGTCTCTCTTATACGTAGAAGTGGGTGTGAATTTTATTTTTCAATGAATGGTGTTATAATTGAATTATTGTAAAGATATAATTTAAGGTTAATATTACTATTCCTTAATTTACCTAAAGGCGCTAAAATACTGATTTGGGTAAAACGCGGAGTTAGGTAGTTTTATACACATAGATTCAAAAGTTTTGCATCACCCTAAATCTCCGAAAAAAAAAAGTGTTCATTGTAAATGGATCAGAGATTAATCAAATAATTAGTTTCAATAAAAAAAAACGTGTATATTTGTCAAAAATTTTTATTATCCAATAATAAACTTGCTTTAAACATAAAAAGTATTTTTAGAAATTAAATAAATTAAATACCAATTGATTCTTTTTAAAGAAAAGGTTAAGTGAGAACCTGCATAAGAACTTTTAATAAAGAGTATTTCGACCTCTAGAATTTATGCAAGCTTGAAGTCACCTGCCCATGCTGTTTACCAAATTATTGATATTCTGTTGAGGAATATTTCGCCATTCTTCTTGGGCCGCATGAACAAGCTCTTGTACACTCCTGGGTGGATTTCCGCGTACTGCCACTGCCCTGGCAAGCATGTCCCAAGCATGTTCTATGGGATTCATGTCAGGAGATAGGGCAGGCCAGCTCAAACGATTAATCCCTTCAGTTTCAAGATACTCATTTACAGCTCTGGTCCGATGAGGTCAGGCATTATCGTCCATAAAAACGAAGGAATTTCCAACAGCTGCGCGCCATAGTCTCACGTGAGGACGTAGAATCTCTCTGAGATACCTATGACCAGTCATCGTTTCCTCCACATGAATTAATTCTGTGCGATCATTTAACATGATACCAGCCCAAAACATAGCACTTCCTCCTCTGAAGGGCGGCACGGGGAGAGCATGGGCAAGCTGAGCAACTCTCGTTGGATCCAGCCACACACGTATTCGATGGCTATCTTGTACCAAACAAATCCTTGTCTCGTCGGAAAAAAACACCGAATTCCAAAATTCTTCAGGCAAGGCCGCGTGTTCTTGAGCCCACTGTAGTCGGCGAACTCTGTGCTCAGGTTGTAGTCTGGGCACTCTTATTGGTTAGCGACACCTCAAACCTGTTGCAAGTATTCGTCTTCGTAATGTCGAGATCGATACTTGAACTCCCAACGCATGTCTCATATCTCTTTGGAGTGCTGGTATTGCCATGGTCGGGTTTCTCCGGAAAGTTAAGTGGATATAGCGGTTCTGCCGCTGATTAGTAACACGCCTTCTACCGCTTCTAGGTGTAACACGAAGAGAATTGGTCTGGAGATACCGGTTCCATACACGAGACACATCACTTTGCCAAACGCCAACTCTGTTTGCCACGAACTTTTGAGAATGACCTTCTTCAACTAAAGCCACTATTCTTGCACGGTCAATCTCACTTATGACTTGACGATTCATGTTTGCACTTAAAATCGTAAAAATCAAATGCCTTGAAATAATCGCACTAAAAATGTTATCTTACAAAAAAAAACTGTAAACATCTGTATATTGCAAAAAATATGGAACATATTGAAATGGTAAACATTGATAAACAAGCCAACAAAAAATTGTTAGCGCAAAAAAATTCCTTCGCATCCGAAGAAGGTGATGCAAAACTTTTGAATCTATGTGTATTTGAGTTATAATATGCCACAGTGCAATTGTCAATTTGACATTGGCAAAAGTTGGAGCCAGCATGTAAAAAGGAGATGGAAATTCAAGGTTCAAGCTGTCTTTCTCTAATGCTACAGACACAGGCAGACAGAAATGTAATCGTCTGTATTTTTCTCTCTTACCGTATTCAGACGCTTGTTGACTTTAGCTATAGTATCTCTATGGTCAGTACAGTATTTAATCTAAATTAATGATAAATTTTTAAAGATATAGAAAGTATGACCCTTTTCAAAATAATACGTATCGCTAATAAAGAGCTGAATAATGGTATTAAAACATTGTTAAAATGTAAGAAATATCTTGTAGATAGTAATTCTTTTAATTACGTTAAATAAGAGGGTTAAATATCGATTAAAATACTGAAATATAAATAATCAAAATCCTCTACTACCCTTAAATGGGAAAACATTAGTGAAACGATTTTCGCATGACATAACCATTCATTTGGGGTTAACTCCAGAAAGGGCTTGTTAAAAGCCCATCAGAATATTAAGAAATTATGTAATGATCTATCTAGTAAATTTAATAATGTTCCGATCATTTACTGTAATTTGATAGATATAAATAATTGGATAATAAATCATCCTCTGCCAAAAATTTTCTTATTCTCTGGGAAAATGAAACATTACTACACTATTTTTATATATGTATATCAATTACTATACAGGGATTCTAAATTGTCATAGAACAGATGTTTATTTAAAGCACGATAATAAATTCAGTTTTAAAATTACTTGGAAAGTGAGTAAATTACTCCATATTATGATAAAAACTGGTTATTTATTAATAAATTATCTTCTGTTACGGGAATTTAAGACTATTTATATCCAAATATGTCAGACAGCATCGTCTGAAATGAAAAATTTTTTTTTTCATTCTATAACATAACCCAATGAAGTCGGTGATGAAAGATTGTATTTTGTAAAAGTTTTTGCCGTTACATAAGCCATCCTGTATAAGTACCGGTATTTATCGTAGTACCTGTATAATAAATAACCCCATTTGAATACCAAAGTTTATATCTAATTTTATAAGATCACGATGCCCGTCATTTGATCGTAATTATGTATAAAATTAAGTTATTATATCTTATGCAAATTAGTATATATTTTCATTGTCTTATTGAGAGAACATTCCAAGCTATTGCTGTAGTCGTAGTGTATCGCTAGAGGGTGCCACCATGTCTGCTACATCTGGAGAAAGTACAGTTACTTAATTATTATCTACACCGATCGTTTCTGAACAATCTCTATTTTACAAAGAGATTTGCATTTTTCACTAATATTTTTCATCCAAAATTTATGACATGACAGAGCTTTTGAAAAAATTTTTTGGGTTTATTAGTAAAGAACTTTTTCCCCACTCATTTCAATTTTCTATATAATCAATTACTTCAAAGAAAACTACTTCTCGTTTCATTTCTTCTATATAGTTCAAAATAGAAATCAAATAGGTATAGCACATCATAAAATGGTGAGGTACGTTCTTCCTAAAGCGGTGTATTCTTTAATATTTATTTAATTGGATTAAGACATGCATGTTACATGCTTTACACGCAATAATTGCCGCCTTGGAAGATTTTTATCGCTATCATGCAAGAAAATATATGCACCGTACTGGTTAACATGCATTTGCCAGAGGTGGATTTTCTACAACAACCTACTCCGGTTTGTATTAATTTAATTCAGCAGTTTTATCGGCAAAAATGAAATTTGCCAACTTCCTGCTACATACACATCAGTCAGTTGAACTTAGAACATTCTCACATCGTAAAACTCTTGGAGATCAAAATTTCCCCCAACTCTTCGGCTTCCTCAGGTGACCACTTCTCTTATCTGGCCCCTACTGAGGTTTAATCCGTTAGTCAGGGACTTCGAAGGTTTTTTGACCAGGAATTTGCTGTGTTTCTGCTTTGGCGCGATGCTCCAATATGTCTGATGTTTAGTTTGAATCCACCGGGATATACAACCACGTGCTGCAGTTTTTGATATCTAAAATGTTGGTCCAGGACCAGTGAATACAGTTTGATACCCTCTCTTTTCTAGGACGTTTGCTGTTTCATTGCCTACAATACCTTTATGCACCGTGGTTTGCCATGGCTTAAAGTTTTTTAAGGCATTCCCAGAACAGTCTAAATCTGATGCGAGTCCTTTTTTTTAGTAATAACCAGGAACACTTTTTATGTCTCCTCATTGTTTTCTAAAATTCATTTAAGGTGAAATCACCTTAAACAGTCCTGTAACATTCAGCAATAATTATAATATTTTCAGTTTTAGACGCCAAACTCCAGGGTCCTGGTACATCTTGATAATTTATTCTCCAACAAGAAATGTTATTAATAGCTTGGATGTCATTATTACTTCACCTAACATATTATAATTACTCATCTCTTTGGGTTTGGTGAGAGTTCAAGAATTTAATAGCACCAATAAAACGGCTAAGAATAACAGTTAAGCAAATGAAATCCGCTGATGACAGTGGCGTAACTTCATAGTGCTTATCATTATATCGTTAATTTCGGTTAAGAGTGAAGAATATTACAAAATAACATTCAAAAACAAAGCTGTTCAGACAGGAATATAATTTTAGTTAGCAGCACAACAGACGAATCAAATAAATGTGATTTAATTTTCTCCAATTTAGAAACTTGATATCATGAAAAAATGCTCTAAAAGGATGTGAAAAAATTCCAAAATATGTGTTTCATTGCTGGAGATGTCTTTGAAAATTTTTGATTCAACCAGAATCATGCCACTGCACTGGTTGGTATGATGAAAATGTGTGAAGAAATTCAGTAACAAGAACAGCAACAGACTTGGAAACAATGTCATTCAATTATATAAGGCTCAAAAGCAATAGAAGGAACTGGGATAGGAGTGTATAAGCCAGGAACCAAACACTCCGAAATATTGGGAAAACCCCAAGTATCTCTTAAAAAGGATTATCATCATGTCGGATGGTGATGCAGTCATCAAAGCACTGAACTCTTGCCTAATCAATTCCAAAGTGGTATGGGAGTACCTAGGAGAACTAGTCGAGAGCAACATCCTCATCTGTGGGCTCCAGAACACACTGGGATAGAAAGAAATGGTAGATGAACCAGAAGGGAAGGAGGGAAGGGAAGGAATAGGCAACTTCGTTTCTCATATGTATCTCTCCGTACGCCGACCATATCATTATTTTTCATACCATTTTCTTGATTATCGCCACCACCATTATTTGAAATTTTCTGTATAAATCTCCATTTTGTAAATATTTGACAAATACAACGTAATATCCATTACCACAACAAAATTGTGTGTGTGGTCCCAAATTTATTCGATTTCTATAATATACAATGACTCATCTCGAATTAATTTACTCTTTTATATTCTTTCGGATAATATATTTGTAAATATCTCGAACACCTATGGTGTTAACTAACAATGTTTCTACCTACACATTCTGATGATTTCAAAGAACGAGTCTTTTTTATAGAGCCAGCAATATTTACATTGATATTGGCGGTCCTCAAACTATCAATTTCTAATGATATTGCCAGTATGATAAAGTGAATCCCAGCAACGGCCATTTCAGGTAGTTGATTCATTAGCTTTTTTCCACGTCAGCCCAAAGTTTATTTTTATTGAACAATAATATGAATTTTGTTAATTAACATTTTACTTATTGTAACTGCCTTCACGAAGTAGGTACAATCATTCCATTTCGGTGCAAACGCGTTTACATTGCAACGTTAGCCGTTCTCATACATATCACTTTCTAATAAGACAGGCAATAAATAAAGTAGCAACAAATGTGTTAGTGCTCTTAACTTTAAGTCACGAGAACTTGCAGATATTTTTTACGTTTGCGGATTCAATTAAGGAATTATCTGCCCATGCATAATTATTCACGTAGATCTTTGAAAATCTCGCTTGGCCGCATTCAGTTCTACACCGTCAAAACTTTCTTGCGAGATTTACAGTTTCCTGTGAAAAAATTGTCATTTAGTAAACGCCCAAAATTTTTGGAAAATATCTTTTTCAAGAGCAGACTGCAACACTTTTCTTGCTATATTATATGGTTATATCGTGCAGATATCTCAACCCCGCTTAACTTGGAAGTATAATTCAATGTCTGTCGTGGCATATAGCCAGAGAAGTAGCTGTTGATTCTTGGTGAACGGTCGGCTCTTCGACATCTATTTCTTCCGATAATTGATGTTTTTGTTTGCTTTATATCCCTCATTGGAAACTGTGCAGTTCTTTTGAACCGCATTAGATTGAATTAATACGAGGCTTATTTGTTTGTAGTATCTCCTTGTACCCGCATGTACCCTCAGCTACTCGTCTTGACCCGTCCTAATGAATATAGCTCAGGTCTTCTATATATTCGTGGGTTGTCATTTTCCTTCCTCCTACCTTATCCCAGCTGACCCTTCGCTTATGTTTGCTGAAATTTCCTTATCTTATTGGCAAAACCTGCGTATGCTTGTGTCTGCTAGTTTATGTGTTGTGTCAACAGAGCCTTGTCAGGCTGTTTGCCTTTTTTAACTCAGTAAATACTCCGTTAATCTGGACAATGAATCTTTGGCCTGTCTATTTCCGGACACCTTTCGTTACCATTCTCGAGACTGCTGTTTCCTCCACTTACGCTGTGGTCCTTGTACAAGTGAACCTGCCTTTTCATTGTCCTCGTAATCTGTGTAGCCTGGAACTGACAGTCTATTTTTACTGCCCAACACTTGTAGGTTTCCCAACCAACCCCAGAAAAGTTTTGAATTAATGTGCATCAAGTTGAGTGTTTTTAATTAAACTTTTGCCTCAATAAGTCCCCTGCAGAATGATTTATTACTGCCATTTTGCCTTGAATATTGTCATGAGTTTACCCAAGCATAGTCAGACTCCTGTCTCTAGCTTGGCCATATAACATGTAAACTCTGCTATAATTGCCTTACCAGTTAATTCCGATAGATTTTGAATTTACCTAGTCAGTTTGTTTCATCTTTGGAAAAGAAAAGCGAAGTACTTTTGCGCCTCATCATATAGATTGGACTAGTTTTTTTCCAGTGGATTTTGGCCACTGCTACGCTTGTCTTTGTCCTGGGAAATGTGTCTACCACTCAGTGGGTTTGTCCCTTCTATGTACTACTGTCTATCAACTTCTAACACACAGTGGAGGATTGCCGTGATTTTTACTTAAGAAATTGTGACAGCTGTCGATAGGATTACTGGTAATGCTATCCCTTTTTTCATACCAACTTCACCAGCATCTATATGATCTCCTAAGTTAAGCATGTATCATGCTGGTTTTATTTTTAATTGAATTGCAACAAATTATGAGTTACATTTTCTAAATTGTAATTTTTCAATTTTTTAAATTTGAATCAGGATATAACTTGTACAAACAAACTTCAAACACATCACTGATATTTTTATAAAATGTTTTTGTATTATTTCGGGCATTTACACCTAATTATTAATATGCATTATAGGATGAATGTGTGTCAATATTTGAAAATTTAATTAATAGTAATATTCATTCAAATTTATATTTAACAATAGTTTTTAACAGTGTAGTAGGAATTCTATCGTAGCTACGTGTTAAATAAATTGAATAGTTGTTGGTTGCATTTAGTTGCCAATGGCATGGAAAACAGAGAATTTATTTCTAGATAGATATCGTAGAATAATAATAATTATTCCAACGCTTTATACGTTTTGAAAAATATTTTTCAAAAACAGTGACCGATCAACTAAGAACCAACAACTACTTCAAGGCTATAGGCACCGACCTATTGAATTATACTCCAAAATCAAACGGCGTTGGTATAGCTACAGTCTGATTTGAAATTAGAACGGACAACAGAATTAACGTATTTTCGCCTCATCACAATCAATACATGTCTTTGTGACAATAGAGACATCGTCACCTCCAACTAAAAACCAAAATTCTGAAAATCTGACAACAAGCCACGTGGGCTGTGAACAATAAAGTATTATCACAGTTTCCTATAATATTGTCGTATTAAATAAAGCGTGTCATAAATAGATATCGCAGAATAATTATAATTTTCATTTTCCAAAGGAGCCGTCCCTTCGCCGGTACAACCTCAGCCTCCTGGGCTTATTGTGGATACTCCTAGTGCTCTGATGCTTTTTCCAGTCGGGTTAGTGCTGCCCTTGCTTCGCTCATTATGACACAATGTAGCGGAGGAAGGTCTACAACCATTTTGTAGATACAGCAAGTGTACCATGTTGGGTAGAAGTCCCCATTTAGTGCCGTAAGTGCGTCTGGCAACCATGAAGGTCACCTCAGCTTTCTTCATCACGTGCTGAAGGTGTCGGTTCCAAGTTAAGCCTGGGTCTAGGATAACCCTAAGATATTTTACTTCATCCAGCAATCGTATTGGTTCACCTTGAAGCGTCAGAGGGCCAAGTCCTTCCCTTTTTCTTCTTCTGGTGAACGCAATTATCTGCTCTTGTTTTACAGTCCAGCCTGTTACTACATTTAAAGCCATCTGGAGTCTGTCTCTGGTTGTAATGTTGTATTTACCTTGGGATAGAATTACCAGGTCGTCTGCATACCCTATGGTGTTAAATCCTTCTCTGTGTAGGGTTCCGATGAGCCTGTCCATGACCAGGTTCCATAGCAGCGGGGATAGTACTCCCCCATGCGGACAACTCCTGCGGATTCCATGAACCTGCTTCTGAGCATGCGGTCTATCCACCTGCAGCTTGTGCAGCTCCTTATTTGGACGGTCACTGTTTTTGGAAAATATTCTCCAAAACGTATAAAGCGTGTTAGAATAATTATGATTATTTTGCGATATTTATCAGTGACACATCTTCCCGGGTGACTGCCGTTGCTGTCAACGAAGTAGTTACAAACTTTGGAGTTAAGTTAACTCTACTAACTTGTAATATGCAACACTTGAAATACAACCCTCGTATACTAACTGCCAGAACCAAAAATGATTAAATAGTATCCTTAATACTACGCTGTATGTCTTGTTGTTAATTACAACGGTGCCATACGTGATAGGTAATCCGAGGAATGTTTTCTAAACATATTAAAATAAGAAAATTAACAAAAGCCTCGAAGACAAGCGAAATTCCCATCAAGTTTAAGCATCTAGGTATATGATATAGAACTAAACCTGTTTTTTTTTTCTTCTTACACTACATCATACCTTTCCATATCGAAGGAATGTTTACAAAAACCGGTAAACTAACTACCGACACAGAAATAGAAGTCGCACACACATAAGAAGTGTCATTTTATCATGTTATTTATTGCAGTTAATTTAATAATCCATCGAAGAGTAGACTCTTTAAGGTTCTCTCGAGAGAGAGCATTTATATAATAATTTAATGATACGATATTCTATAATGAAAAACAAATGAAAATCAGTTGCCCACCTGCTTAGACATAAATAAATCAACAATAATAAATCAAAGCGATAACAAACAAAATCGCTGCAGAAAACAAGAAATGTTTGTCCGGCGTTGGTGGATATGTGTTTAGCCGGAGGAAATTGCCCGCTGTTGCCAACTGCTCTTTGAGATCACCAATACATCTGCTTCGATACGTGCTTTTAAAAAAGTTTTGAAGCTGATTGTGAAGTTCATTAGTGTCGTGGCTTTCTACGTTGATCATTTATTATTGTTCCAGGAACTGGAAATAACGATAGTAGATACTTTATAAAAATTGTACATATGGTGGGCACATGACACATGATGTGTGAATTTTTGGTTAAAAACAAGACAACTTCATTTCACTATTGTGTATACATAATAAGCTCAAAAATATTAACGGAAAACTCTTAATTTGTTAAAATTTAAATCCTAATCATGATTATTTATGGTTTAAAGTGTTCCTAATAGGGGAAACTTAGTCAAATTTAACAACGTGCATCAATTTTCAAAGACTTCTTATAGAATTGACCCTTATGGATGGTTAAATGTCAATTCAATTCCAGTGAGTCGTTTAATAATTATAAATTTACCTGAGAAACCTCCAGCACTTGAACACCCTATATACTTTTTTTTTAATTTGCTTATCTTATCTTAAATCAGTGGCCTTGTGATACTTTATCCCATAAAATTTAACATGAGCTCTAATGGGTTTTTATATTTAAAATACTTCCCAAAAATTGATCTGTATTGAAGATCTAGCTTCATTTTCTTTCTCATCAAGTTTTCTGCCACTCTTAACATTCGTGCATTCTTCAGTTGATGGAATTACAATCTCATCATATATTTATATAGGACCCTTTTGAATTTTGCTAGATTGCGAAGAAGAATCTCTCTAATAACGCTGTCTTGGGATACTTCTGAGTATATTTGTTAACAAACTATCTCATAGAAATAAGCAGCATATCACTCCATGATACTCAGAGCTTGCCTGATTCCAAAATTTTGAAAGAGAAATTAAAATAATTGGAAAAATTGCAATATCAAATGGATATAAAAACAATATGATTAATAAAAAAGATATAAAATGGCCATCAATTCAATTTATCCGAAACAATGTAAATCGGCAAAATATCTACTAATGCTAAAGAGAACTTTTTTCACCAATATCAGTTGTATTTAAGATGGGATGATGAGATTACCGCTGAGAAGTGTCAATTTATCAATCAACCATCGTCTCCAACTGTTATTTTACAATTTATCATGTTGAATTGAACATTCCGGCAACGCTGCTACTCAGGTACACATCGCGAACACAATGGGCCAATCATAGTGGGGAGAAAGTGTCATTCTTGGTATTCTCCAATTTATCATGAGTCATGGCCTACAAAATTCTTTTCGAATATTTCTAGAGGCTACAAACCTTTGTTATTTCGGTTTTAATGCTAGGTCGTTGTTATTTCATTTGAATGAATATGAATTGTGTTATGAAAAAAATGTAATAGGATCCTCCACCAACAGCATCCACCAATTTTTGAACTTTGTTTTAAAATTGTTTTTCTTGTACTATGGGTAGTTTACTGAATATAACGTGAAGCAAGATGATTTTGTAAGCCCATATTTTCATATTTTTGGCAAAATTAGGCCTAAGAGATGCAAATATAGGTTTTTAGTATTATTTTGAATTTCAGTCTCTGAGGTAGAATAGACTATTCAAAATTTTTATACATTCAATCATGACAATAGATCAAAGCTAGATATCTAATGTTGAGGTGTGTATTCATATGAAGTGTGACATACTGAATGTATCGTTTGTATAATAAAATCTTTTTTTTGCAGTTACTTTATCATTACAACGGGAAACAGCGACAGCGATTTGAAAAATATTCCACCGTGTCAAGGTTTTGTTAGTTTAAGAAGAATTTAAAGCGATTATTGTTTCTACATGCCGAAATTAACAGGTAAATATTTTATCAGAAACGTTTTATTTGCTCTCGTATTCTATACAAAAATTCAGGTTTAATTATAAAATCTTATAACAATCTCAACAGTTTCATTACAAATTCGATATAATGCATAAAACATATATTTTTTAAACTTTTTTTTGAAATATAGAGATATATTAACATTAATTCTACAATTCTGGCCAGGTTAGGCTAGTTACAATTTTGTGGTACAACTCGGTGGTCAAAAAGGGCAACTTGTTACGCTGCCTGATTATGTTGAGTAAGCGTGGTACAACTCGGTAGCCTCCAATAAAACCAAAATACTGGTAATAGAAAACCCAAATATCAATACAGAACTTAGGATAGACAACCCACAAATTGGACACATGATACAATTACAAATATTTGGGAATAATGGTCAAAGAATCTGAAATACAAGAAGCAGCAATAAATGATAGAAATGCGAATCCTGGACGCTTTTAAAATATATTAATAATTAATAATAAGAATAATTGGGGGTGCAATCAATATTGAACTTCACAGAACAACGACAACTAAGCATGTGGTGACACTTTCAAAGAATGGTCCATGAAAGACAAGTTAAAAGAACATATGAAGCAAAAATACGAATAAGGAAAAAAAAGACCAAGAGAAATATGGAATACAGCAATGGGTAAAATTCCTCAAGAGGCAAAACATGGGAAGAGGCTGAAATGTTAAAAAGAAACAGGAAAGAATGGAAAATATTTCTATATGAAAATTGGATATAAATGTAAATCCGACACATTAGGGTGTAAGGATATATGATAATAAATATATATATATATAAACTAACACAAATTCCATTATTTATTTCATTTAATAAAACCAACTAAAAATCAATTACAGTTTCATTTCAATGGAGTACGTCGACCTCAAACAATATTTCGACTTTGAGCTTATTGAATAAATCAAATTTGTTCATAATACAGAAGTTCATTATTTATTATAATGTATTCATAGATTGTAAAATCATAGGTACTAAATAAATTTGGAGAGAAAACCTTGAGGCGAAATGAGCCGGGCTATTAAAACATATCTTTATTATTAGGAAATACTATATCTTAATGTTTATTATTAATTTTATATTCAAATAATATGTTCATTCAATAGTTTCTCTCGGATATATAATGTTCTGTGACGGTACGAGATAGCTAATAATACAGTTATTTTATATTTCTAACTAGAACAACTCGCTTAAGCCGTGGTCACACGTACCGGCAAAACTTGATCGTTCGAATTCCGCTACTATCAACCATTGAAGTTAGTTTCATAGAACTGATTTTTAACTCTCATGGACTCAACTGTAGTGGAAAAACTAGCCTTTTCTACAAACATATCAGGACTCATTACCGTGTCTTCTATACTATGCTTCGATTTTATTCAGGTTCCTAAGTTTCAGATATATTTTACTCATTAGATATTTTTTTGTATTATTATTAACCCCCTTAGGAATGACGGTAGTTGAACTACCGGATGTTTATTTTTGATGTTACTGGTACTAACAAATAAAAATATTACCTAGAAGTTTTAGGGTTAGAATAAATCGAGTTCTGGAGCTGTTTATTTGTTTCATTATGTATTATAGTCACCTTTTATCACTTTACTTAGTTATGCTTAGATAGTTGTTAATTGAGAGTTAGTAAAGTAATGATTTCAAACAAGATAGATCGAATGTCAGGATTTAGTGGAAAAAGTACTTGCATGTTCTGTGAAAATTACTATTAGTGTATAACCTTTGAAGCCTCTTCAACTCAGTTCATTGTGTTCGAATTTTTGTCGAACCTTAAAAAGTAAGTTTTACATTCTTCAAAATCCTCCATCGTCTACTAGCTCCGCACACTCTATAAAATCGTCGTATAGATTTATGATATTGGCCTCTGCGGTATAGAGTGCGACAATAAAAACTATTTTTACGAAGGTGAAAGTTATGTGAATATGGTGTGAGATACGATTTACCACGCGAGAAACCGAATGGGGCGATTTATATGGAATATTTCAGTTTCAACGGCGCCAATATTTTAAACATAAGTGTTTGGATTTTATTACAAATAAGGTTGAGGGTTTAAAGATGTTTTGAAATATGGACTATGGTAGTGGTTAAGCTGTAAGAGTCTTGTTAAAATGTAGTTTATCTTGAAAGCTGCTTTCAAACGTCGAATCATATTTTATTATTCATGGAATCGCTAAAAAGTGGGGTTAGAAAAACGAATAAATTGAATCACTGTTGTCTGTGAATGTACTGTTGATATAAGGTGACAAAATCCAAATTAGCGCTGAATGTATCTAAGAAAAAGAAACATTGAAGGAACTATCTATGTTTTTAATAGATACACTCATTTATTTTAACACAGCTCAACTTTTTATGTAGAGAAAGTTTGATCAATATCCAACATGGTTTTTCTCATAATAATGTTCCCATCTACAAGCAAAAAATATTGAGTGTCCTGGATGTCATATGCACTGACTTTTCCTAGACATTTGACAGAGTAAATCACTATATTTTATTGAAGATGATCGAAAATTTTGGTTTTACAGAACATTTGGTAAATTGCATTGGAAGTTTTTTAAATAGTCGTTCACAACATGTGAAAATTTAAGGATACAAATCAAGTGATATACCAGTAATATCTGGTGTTTCACAAGAATCACATGTTGCACCCCGGTTAGTTTTGTGAATGACATGTGATGCTGTTTTGAGAACAGGACCACGATGCAAGAACTGATGAACGATCACATCACGTGAAAGCTTGACAGTTTCGTATTTTCGATGCAAGGATCTTTCACATCACTCTTCACTTGATGAACAGCAAGCGATGTGTGATGTGAAAGGTGAAACTGGTGAAACATGCGCATGTGTGTTATAATGTGACAAAAATTTGAATCTTATTTTTTTGGGGTTAGGTAATTTCTTTTTCTTTGTTTAAAAGTAACATTCGGCGTTTGCTTAGTAAACTGTCAAAATGCAGTAAATTTTACTTTTATCGGTGGAGGGCACTGATTGCTGGAGAATACGTTTTTTTTGTCAAAACTTGAAGGGACCGTTCACATCACACGTTCACATCAGTATTCACTTCACTTATTCAAGAATACTGGTCCAGTGGATTCTCAATGTTTGCGGATGACCAATACAGTCCAATACAAAGCCCTAATTCTCCTTCAAGATGATCTTGATAAAATGTATGAATGGAGTGTTGAAAATAACTAGTTTCTTAATGTAAATAAGTGTCATTTTATTACTTTCTCAAGAGCTGGTAGGAAATTTGATACATCATACAACATAGATGATATACATCGTATATGAAAGATTTAGGGGTCATTTTTGATGAACAACTTAGATTTGTTAACCATATTGACCAAATGTGTGAACACATTTTACGTAATTGTTCAGATTCTCCATAACTTCTGTATTTCACGTTTCACTCAATATTGTTTGAGAAAGTCTAGTTTTATAGAATTATAGGATTTTATTGTCTCATTTTCAATTTTTTCAATTAATCAAAATATCGTTAAGATTAGAGACCCAGTCACTTGCTACACTATTTCTTATACACTTTATCATTTTTTATGTTTAACAAACAGTTAAAAACATTTACCACAAGTGCAATTTCCACTGGTATCGTAAATAATTTTGAATAGAGGGTATAAAACCAAAAATGCACAAAAAAATGGAATTATGATTTAATATTGAACAAATGTATTTAAAGATGTTGTTCACCTTGACCAAAAAAATATCTCAACTAGCTCATGTTCATTTTTTATATTAACTCCACCTTTTCCAGCAAACAATTTCAATTAATCTGACTACCTTGGATAATTATAATTTTTTCCGTTCAATCAAAACTCAATCACAGTAAGACTATTTATTTACTAGGTTCAAAAGACACCCTGTATACTTAATGTATTCTTTATCAAAACAAACTGTAAACAGTCATTTTATGAAGTTAACAACACCCTTATATGCTTATATTATAAATACCTCTAGAAGGAAGGGCCCCATGGCATCGGAATGCTAGAGTTCGATTCCCATCATTTCATAGTATGACTTGACCGGTCTGAGTTTTAACAATAGCGAAAGGGAAAGCATTTCATGAATGGTCAGCAACCGGTCGGACGTTGAATGAGTGTAGTAAAGCTTTAAAAGGAGAAAGAGTGAGATGGGAAGAGATGGATAGTAAAAGGGGAGTTTTCCACCACATCTCGGTGGCGATATCGTCAAGGCTACCGAAGCCCGCGACCTAAAATAACAGGCCAGGTGCCCTTTTTGGATTAGGTCAACGTTTGCGGATTTGTGGCAGTTGGAAGTTTAGTGTAAATTCAGCGAAACGTAAAGGGGATGAGGGAAACAAACTATACGGTGGGACAGGATTCAAGTATAAGCACACATGCTTAATACAAGTACTAGTGATTAGATAAAAATATTTTTTTGTAGGTAAAATTAAAAGTCATGGTTAAGCAAAAAAATTGATTGTAAATTATAATTGGATTAGTTTCTTTGACTGGGTTTCAAGGAACCCACGAATCATCTATTTGATTCTCGCATTTAATGACAGTTTATGCATTCATTAGTTGTGATTTAATGAGTTTAATTGAAATATTCCAAAATACCATTTTGATTTTATCATTCAAGTATACAGGACTGTATTAGAAAAAAACCATATGCATAAGGTATCTTTTCCATTTTATTACTTTTATTAACAATCAAAATATTCTATGGGTTAATTTGCTCGCAAGAGCAAGGTGAACTAGCATCTATAATGTCTTCAGTCTTCTCTAGTAGTGGAATTGGTGAATGATGTTAGATAATTCTCTCCTGGATAACTCTTTTACTGTGAGCACTCCCAGATTTAAGTGAATGGTGTGATTTGATACATACCATGGAGCATCTACTAGCAGCATCTACTAGCAGCATCTACCACAGCTTGACTCCATATGTCCATTTAGGCTTAGTGACAGTTCTGTAGATAAGGATTCTGTTTTCTGGTGGGACTTTGGATTTTTTCCTATTAGCCAATGTAGCACTTTTCCTTTTATGTCCATTGTTTTTATGATGTTGAGCTTTTTGTCTAGGTGGATTCCTAAATATTTGGCTCTATCTGCTTGTGGTATTTCAGAAATACAGCAATGGAAAATACTTTTCCTTTGAGATGGCATAATTTCTCAAAAATTCAATTATTTTTTGAATCACACCACTTCTCTATCACAAAAACCTCTTGTCTTCAATTTTGAATATAAACCCTATGTATCAAATCTCTCCGAAAACTGGCTCTGGATAATTAAAATAGATTTTTTTTCTTTCAACATTTCCAATATTGAATACGCAGAGACGTATCCTTTTTTTTCATATAAAATTTGAGTATCGCGGATTTTCGCCGCCCTGAACTGACCAGAAATTTACCGCCCTCTCTCCCTTATTTTAATTACTAGTTTAAAGCCTTATAGTGGCTAAATTTGTATAAGGGAATCATTGATTTGTAAACATTCTCATTTACCATTGGCGTACTATAAATTTTCCTAAGAGGGTTAACTCATTTGGACAAATTTCCTCCCATCATAGACGTATGATAAAGTTTTTGTGAAAACTTCCATTCGTCATGGGCGTACCATAAAATTTTTAAAATGGAAGCAAAAAAAAGAAATGTTGAAAGAGGTTCTTTTTTCACTTCTGTCGGCAGTCCTCAAGACTGCTCCACGCTCCGCCACTTTTTCGGGAAAATAAACAATCTCTGGATGCTGGCTGCACTTATATTCTTAAACAGTGTCTCTGATATGCTGCGAAGTTCGTCTAAAATCGTTTATGTAAAACAAGTAATCAATTACCGGAACATGTATTGACAAAAAACATGTAGGCTTCTATTGATCTATTTTCAAGCTATATTCGAGAAGAAAATGTATCAGTGTTTCCCGAGCTAGCGTAGCTAAAGAAAGAAAGAAAATAGCAAATACGAAATATTTCTTATAAAGGAGGCAGTGTATTATGACGTGGAAGGTAGATAGCGCTTATATGAGTTTTGCGAATAGCAAATATAACTTCATTTAGAACATGTATGAGAATTTCATGCATAACTTACCGTGTTTTCTACCATAAAACACCGGGTCGTACTGACTATTCCTCATCCACCCGCTTTTTGTCTGCAAATATTTGTTTGACCGACTGTAAGAGCTTCTTTAATATATTTTCCTCTCGCATATATGGAGGGATATTTTCATTTTTCTTTGTAGTTTAATGTTAAGTTCGGCGAAAATGGATTTATTTAAATTTTATGCAACGATTCAATAAACAGAATGAAAAGTTTCCAGCTCGAAAAAGCTGAAAATGAAATATTCATTTGTTTAAGAAAAAATCGAAGGTTAGGAATAAAGGTATCGAGTGTGATAAGGGTAAGATCAAAGAATGAACATAAGCTGTACTCAATTCTATAGTTTTTCGAACCCAATTTTTTTAAGCAGTATAATTTCTTGTTTTCCTATGAAAGTTGCAAAAAAATTAGGCCTATAGGAGCTCTAAAAAGTGTACAGAAACTTAACAAAGCCATTTTCCCCCAAAACTACTAAATTTTTCAACAAAAACAATGAAGTTTGGTTTGAAAAAATCGGTTCCTCTGGCTGTTTTTTGAGCTGACTTGCCTGACCTGAGTATTGAATCGAAGGTTCACTGTTCGTTTCCTTGTAAAGCCCTTAAAATTATTGATTATTTTTATTATTCAACAAATTCCATCCTAAAAAACAATTTTAATACTCTGAAAACAGTTTTTCAATTCTATAATTCCTCCTCAAGAAGGAGTCTGTACTATATTTAAGGACACTAAACTCTAAATACACCCCAACAATGTATGAGGTATCAAGAACGAACTGTATCCCAAAACCAGATTTGGAAGTATTCAGATCGCTTGTAGGCACTGGAATAGTGGTATACGGGACAGGAACCAAAACACTCCTGAAGCATGGTGTTCAAATCTCTTTAAATCAAATTAAAATATAATTTTCCCAAGATGCTGTTAAGGCGGTTAAGTTTTAGTAAGTTACATCAACTTGTTAAAATCAGACTATCACAGTTGTGTCAGTGAAAGAAGAGTATTAGTTTTTATTATTATGTCAGTAACAGTTTTTTAAAATTATGTCCTAGTTTCAACTGATTCTTGTAAATATATGTATTGAAGAATCTCCAAGTTTAATTATAGACACGCAGGCTCTTAATGGAGAGTTTCGTGTAACTCGCCACATCTTCGTGAAACTTATTATGTTTTGATCCTAAGAACCAGAATATCCGAACACTTGAGAAAAAGCCCAAGTATATTAATTTCAAGATAGTTTGCATTGGGCTCTTGCGTAATCAGTTCTAGAACGGTATGAGAAGGTCTAAGGATACTCAATGAACTGGTAAGTAGATTCCAGGACACGAAGGAATAAAACCCATTCGGGTGGAGGGTGCGAAATGTTTTTGCTGTATCAGCTCTTATGTAGTATTGCAAGAAATAGACCATTGGAAATATCTAGTGGGACTTAGACAATCAAAGATACTAATGAGACTACATCCAGGTGAAAACAAATAAATTTCTTAGCCAGAATGTAACTGCACTAAGAGTTTGAACAGATGTCCAGACGGGTCACTGTCGCCAGAATGTAAACCTTAAAAAGCTCAAAACATAGGAGCAAGGAAGATGTAGATTTTGTGGAATGAAAGGAGACACATCATTCCACATAATTGTGAATTGCATAGCAATACAGAATCCTAGAGCACAACAACTAGGTAGACTACTGGATAGAGGAGGGACAGTTACCTAAACTAAAGCCAGCGGATATCCTAAAATAGGTCTAAAGGAACTACTAGTATTTGTATTTATAGTTTTTTAAAAGCTCCTTTCCTCTGTTTTTGAAATACAGCTCATTGTACCACCCTGTATATTAGTTTTCATTTTCCACTTAATTTGAAATTATTTTAAACATAAAGTTGAGGTATAAACCTACCTCCTTTTTTATTACCGGATGTATATTATAAAATATTCAATAAGTACAAAACCTAACTGTTTGCATTCAAATTAATTATATCCCGTTTTTTTCTAAGGAATATCACTGACAAAAGCTGAATTAGTGAAATTATGGATAAATAAATTTGTTTAATATAAGAGGATATTAAATTTAAATATGAGAATGAAGTTGGAAACGTGTAATATGAAATGTATTTGCATATATTTGAATTATAAAAACATTGATACGAATAATAGGTACGCCTTTTCTTCGCCTGAAACAGTTTTGTCAGTGGAGGCAGTAGGAAAATGAACGATTTTTTTGGGAAAACTTCTCAGAATTTGGGAGATATTGAAATACCTAAAAAGTTTTACTAGCTGTGATATTATCAAAACAGTCCAGCTCGTGTAGTGTTTAAAAATAAACAAAATACGTAACATTTAACACAAAGGTAATTCTGATATAATCAGTAGGTAATTACTATGCAGATTATGTTATGTAATACCCAAGGCAATGAGGAAAGACTATGAAATTCACCATAAGTGTAGACAGATGTTGTATTTTAAACATATGAATAAACTTAAGATCTTTTATAAACAATTTTACAACAATTGCATAGTAATTATATTTCAAGGAATGTTTAGTTGAGTATACAAAAATATTCATTGAATTTCATAAAATAATCAGTTGAGCCGCTCTGCTTTTGAGCGTATGCATCGAAAAGCTTGGGCAATAACTTGGAACCGGCACACACTTTCAAACACACAAAATTATCCAAATAATTAATTTAAAGTATGCAATTTTTCATGTATTTAGATGGTTTTTTTTTTCAACTGAATTACATATTCATAAGTGATTACAAATGAGTTTTTTGCCATTTTCCCATCTAACTGAAGGCATACATAAACATTGCGCCTGCATATACTTAATCGTAAATATTTTTCATTTTTAATTCCATCTGCGCCCATTATAATTTGCAGAATACCTACTTAAAATTGGTTCGTGTTCAGTAATTTGAAAGAAAAAAAAAAAAAAAGAAAAGCAAAATCAATCGTGAACATTCATGGGAAAAATGGTAAGTATATTAAAAACTAAAGTAAGCAAAAAGGCTCTAATTATTGCCGTGATTAAACCATGGTGTGGGAAATGGTAATTACAAGTACAACATTAAACCAACGAGTATACACCACCAACCATGATTGGTATCTCTAGCCAGAGGCGCACTACCAGCAACTTTCGCTGCAAAAATGTTAATCGGCTTGCACAAAATTTTTTATTTCTGAATCAAAAATGAAGAAATATGCTCAAGGGTTTGATTGTTTTATTTGTCGAGCAAACGTCTTTGCCTAATACCCTTAAAAATCGAAACGTTTTTTAAAAGTTTGCTAATCCAGAATTTGATTCTCGTGCTCCATAAAAATTCCTTTGTCCACATCTAGTTATCTCCAGGCCTAGATATTTGATATTTCATATTTGATGGAATGGCTAATTGACATTCTGTAGCGATATTTTCAAATCTATTGTGATCCCTTTAATTGAGATTAGATTTTCCCTACTGAACCTCTTATGTAGCTTCTTACCGGTGGCTCTCCTTAACCTCATACAAGCAATTACACGATCGTACTGGCTTGGTATGTGCACTGCATGTCATATGGTTTTATTGGTTAATCCCATGAGCCTTACAAGGCTTTCAAGCTTACAATTCCTCGTTATCATACTTCTACGGCTCTGACAATTTTCTCATCTTTACTTATTAGGTCTGCCGTAAATTTTGGCAAATGTCCTTACTGTTTATTGATTGATTATACTGTACATCCAGTCAAAGGCTCAGGGAGTTCATGTGAAGGGAATAGTTGTCCTTTGGTCTTTAGTTATTGTTATAGTTATTGTAGGAGTTTATATTTCTAATGAGTCAGTGCTTCATTAATCAGCGACACTAAGGATTTTTTACCAAGAGTTTCACGTGATTGATCTTCCGTTTGAATTCATCCCCGTGCTGCAGTTTTTAATATACAAAGTGCTGGTTGAGGATCAGAATAATGATGACCTTCTCTTTCTTGGGGTATCTGCTACAATACCTTGTGCCTACTTCAGTTTCACTTTATTGTGGTTTGCCAGACTGATAGTTTTGTAAGCACTTCCAGACCAGTCTGGATCTAATCTGAGGATCTCTAATCTAAGTGATTATAGGGAAGAATGAAGATCTTTTGGTCATACTATGGTAGCTCTTATCTTATCTATCCTCAAATCAGTGGATTGAAATGGAAATTATTACAGTTAGAGATTGGAAAATATATTTAAATAGAGTATATTGATGTTTAGAGCTCAGTTGAGATCATCAATCTCAAGAATACGAGTAGTGGGTTCATCTATAAGACTAGAATTCTAATAAGAGATTGTTGGTATATAGTGAACAACATTAACACCATATTAAAAACTTGTTAGCACGTCTCTGAATATAAAAATGACTTGTTCGACTTGTTGGCGGCGCCTTACCCTCACTTATAATCAAAATTACACATAATTATAAAATTTTTTCGACGAAATCTCTCAAATTAGTACTGTGGGCATTTGAAAAGATTCATTTTGAACCGTGGGTCGTTTAAGGATAAAAACGAATTTAATAACTGCGTATTTTTTATCGGCCCTATGTAATTTTTTTAATCATCTTTCTTTGGGACCCGACTTAATCGATATCTCATGATAAACATAATTATTTTCCTAAATACTAACAAAAATCGTTGTGGGCCATTTTTGACGCGGTCTGTTTGATTAATAACAGATGTGATCCAAATTACTCATAATTGCCAAAAGCCAAAAATACACCATAGGTCTGTCTAAATGGCGTCTGGAGAGTACTCACCATCGGTTCTAAAAGCGATTTTCTTATTAATTATAGTCGCAATAAAATCTCGTTAATCAGCATTTTT